>APFE030693295.1:104086-156248 GCA_000404065.3 Pinus taeda | reverse complement strand
TTTTAGTTAATATTTTTGTATAAAAATTGTGATTTTGACATGTTAATTCTAGCAAAAAATTATCAAAACATTTAGTTTTTTGTTATATTTATGTTAAAAATGGTTATTTTTATGTCCATTGTTAAAAAATGTTGTTTTTTAGAAACAATTATTTCATGTGGATTGAAAAAATAATTAAGGATGTATAAATATGTAGATTATCTAAAATTCAAACTATCGACTTTCTAATTTAAAAACGCAAAACAATAAAACCCCCCCTAAAAAAAATAAAAAATTAAGATAGAGAACAAGAAAATATGAATAAGATGACGACTTCAAAACTATCAAATTTAGAAAATAATTTTTCACATTTCACACATTAGAAAATTAAATGTCAAAAGATAGGTCTTTTAAAAAAATGGTGTGATGCAGAATACTCACTTTTTAAAATCAGCATGAAAATCACTACCATTCTAAAACTTGATTTCATCCTTGAACATGAAAAAAAATTAAAGTTCCAAAAACCATGTTCTAAAAAAAACATGTGTATTCTGCATCACCATTTTTGAAAATCGGGTCATTTTTTTGCTATCTCTACGAAACGGGTAACAGTATCAGTTCCCGTTTCAAAGTTTACATTGTTTTTGTCTAGGGTGTCAATAAAATGCATCAACTGTAAGTATTGCATACATGAGTAAAAATAGTCTTTCTCTAATCACAACCACGCATACCCTCAACAAATGTTTCACCTCATCAAAATAATTGACAGATCTAGAAACACTATTTCATCAAAACTAGTGAAAGAAGGAATCCAAACATAAATCGATCTATAATTCTAAGAGCACGAACCAATACTCGATAAATAATCTCTTAAAAGCTAAAGTCATAAATGGAATACAAGTCAACACCTGGAATAAAATGAAGACATTATAAGAATGTGGTGCATAAATACATGAACAAATTATAAGTGCATAATAAAGAATCACCTATAGTTAACTTAAAACAACTCTAGAGGTATGGCCTCAAAGATAGGAATTTTATAGTACAATACTCCTTCTTGTCAAGAAATGTTGATCAATAGTTATAAGTGCATGTGATAAGTATAAATATTTGATTGGAATGTTTAAGATTTCAAACTTTGTGGGTCAAGTAACAACTATATACAAGCTATGCAACTATAATGATTAAATTCATTGAATTTGTTTCTTATCAAAAGAGGTCAAATGAGAACATTACAGAGTTTGTATTAAGAGAATATTTGAATAGTTCTAGTTCACTCAGTGTATTAAAACTCATATCCATAACTTCTCAAGCCTTAATCAGGTTTAATTCCTTCCAAGTTCTAACAAGGTGTAAAGGCATCTAACAACAGCCAAAGGTGTTGCAATCTAACTCAGGATCCAAGATACAAAAGTTTCAATTGTCCAGAAATATGTGATCTTATATAAGTATGAATATATCTAGAGTTATGAGTCTATCTTGTCTTTAAATTAACTGTTGTATTAATATTTCAACAAAAATTCTTGAAACCTTAAACCACAACTTGCAACAGAGTATAAAATAAATGAACATCCTCATCGCATAATAAGAGGTGGCTACTACAACTTATAGTCACTGCTCATACCATAGGTACATATAAAATTTCTTGCCAACATTCACCACACAAGTTCCAAATATTTAGCATGAAACAAATACAATTTAAATATATTTTAATAAGCTTTACAAATCTTAGAAGAAAAAGCATAAACCATACACACATGAGTATTAATTTTGAAAAAAAATATTGACATTTAAAACTCCTTAATGAAAAATCACTTGCACACCTTGACAAATCAACAAGCTATTATAGTAGGATAATGTATATGTGTGGTGACAAGTTGGGTTGGTCAGGCCAAAACCAAGTAGCTCACACTCTCTAGGAAAAAATTAAATCACAAGATGCAATTTTTCATTGAATACACTAAAAGATAGAAAAGAAACATGACATGAGTATTCTATTAATAGATGTTCAATCTTTTACATTTGAGGCCATTTTCTCCAAGTTAAAACCAACATAAAATACTATAATAACATCCTCTACCCAGCATAGAGCCATGATTAATATTTTTATACATGTTACAGTACGAATTCAGGTTGTAACAACCCATTTTTTCAAATATGAGTGTGATTCAGAAATTGTGGAAAATTGTGCATTTTTAACAAATTTTTCCCAAAGAACTTTTCATATCTCCCATACCATGGAGAATTTTGGAAAAAACATTTACATTACTCAATTTTCCATTATGGGAACAAAACCCATGTCCTATAATTTTTAGATTCGACCTCATTTTCACACAAATCGAGGAGGAGGTTGGTCATTTCAAAATTGTTGCAAATTTGGGTTGAAGCATTAATTAGATCTAGAAATCCATCTATATGACTTTGATGTATTTTGACTGATGTGGGAGCATGAAAATGTCATTTTTAACACAAACCATGTCCTATATTCCTCCCGGAAGTGTGTCAATATGTCAAACCCTAAATGGATTTAGGAACTATACTGTTGGTGCAAGAACTACATAACTCATATTAAAGTGATTCATAAACTTTGGAAATCATACATAAACGAAGAAATTTTTATTAAAATAACATTAAATCCAATTATTCATTTTTGCATCAAAAATATAGGAATGTGTGTGTTAAAGGGGTCACAAATTTGGTCTTGAAATGAAGGCCGGGTGTACATTTTGTGAAGCAGGCCAAAATTGCCTTATTGCACTAAAATACACGCCCAGGCTTCATTTATTGGCCAATATGATTGATTCAAATTGTATACTATTTAATTAGTAATTTTACACACTAATTTGCTTCCAAGTAGTTTATGTTGTTCACAATTTGTTGACACTTTTGGGGGGGGGGGGGCAACATGAACTTTGATTGCTACAACATTTTCATTTACATGATTAACTTCGACCTTCAGGTCACTAAATTAGAAAACTTTAATTGCATTAATGTTACTTATGATTAAAAGATACTATCCAATTTTAATCATTCAATTTGACCTTGAAATGAAGGTTGGGCATGCATTCTTGTGAAGCAGGCCAAAATTTCCTTACTTCACTAAAATGCATGCCGAAGCTTCATTTCTTGACCAATATGATTGATCCAAATTGTATACTATTTAATTAGTAATTTTACACTAATTTCTTCTAGTAAGTTTCTATTGTTCACAAATTGTTGACACTTTTGGGGGACACCATGAGCTACAATTGTTGCAGCACTTTCATTTACATTAACTTTGACCTTCAGAAGACTAAATTAAAAACATTTAATTGTGTTAATGTTACTTATGAATAAAAAATTATTCTCCAAGTTGAATAATTCAATTTGGCCTTGAAATGATGGTTGGGAGTGCATTTTTGTGAAGTAGGCCAAAATTTCCTTAATTCACTAAAATGCATGCCTAGGATTCATTTACTAGCCAATCTAATTGATCCAAATTGTATACTATTTAATTAGTAGTTTTACACACTAATTTGCTTCCAGTAAGTTTCTACTATTCAGAAATTGTTGAGACTTTTGGGGGTACACTGTGAACTAAAATTGATATAGCAATTTCATTTACATTAACTTTGACCTTGAAATCACTAAATTAGAAAAATTTAATTGTATTAATGTTACTTATGAGTGAAAAAATACTCTCCAAGTTGAATCTTTCAATTTGGCCTTGGAATGAAAGCTCGGTGTGCATTTTTGTGAAGCAGACCAAAATTGCCTTGCTTCACTAAAATGCATGCCCATGATTCATTTCTTGGCCAATCTCATTGATTCAAAATGTATATTATTTAATTAATAATTATGCACAGTAATTTGCTTCCAATAAGTTTTTGTTGGTCATAAATTATTGACACTTTTGGGAGGACATTGTGAATAGTGATTGCTGCAACACTTTCATTTAACTTTAGATCATAAAATTACAAAACTTTAATTGCATTAATCTTACTTAAGAGTAAAAAATCACCCTCTAATTTGAATCATTCAATTTTTCTTTGAAATGAAGGTTGGCAGTGAATTTTTGTGAAGCAGGCCAAAATTTCCTTGCTTCACTAAAATGCACACCTAGACTTCATTTATTGGCCAATATGATTGATTCAAATTGTATATTTAATTAGTAATTTTACACACTAATTTGATTCCAATAATTTTATGCTTTTCACAAATTTTTGACACTTTTAGCAGGACATTGTGAACTGTGATTGTTGCAGCACTTTCATTTACATTAACTTCAACCTTCAAATCACTAAACTAGAAAACTTTAATTGTATTAATGTTACTTATGAGTAAAAATACTCTCCAGGTTGAATCATTTGATCTGCCTTTGAAATGAATATTGGGCATTCATTTTTGTGAAGAAAACCAAAATTGTCTTACTTCACTAAAATTCATGCCCAGTTTTCATTTCTTGGTCAATATGATTGATTCAAATTGTATACTATTTAATTATTAATTTTACACACTAATTTGCTTCGAGTAAGTCTTTGTTGTTCATAAACTGTTGACACTTTTGGGGGAACACCATGAATTGCAATTGCAACAACACTTTCATTTACATTAACTTCGACCTTCAGATTGTTAAATTAGAAAACTTTAATTGTACTAATGGTACTTGCGAGTAAACAAATACTCTCCAAGTTGAACCATTCAATTTGGCCTTGAAATGAAGTTTGGGCGTGCATTTTTTTGAAGCAGGCCAAAATTTCCTTGCTTCACTAAAATGCACGCCAAGACTTATTTTCTTTTCCAATATGATTGATTCAAATTATATACTATTTAATTAGTAATTATACACACTAATTTGCTTCTAGTAAGTTTATGTTGTTCACAAACTATTGACACATTTGGGGGGACACTGTAAACTGTGATTGTTACAACACTTTCATTTACATTAAATTAACCCTTCATATCCCTAAATTAGAAGAATTTCAATGTATTAATGTTACTTATGAGTAAAAAAATACTCTCCAAGTTGAATCATTCAATTTGGCCTTCAAATGAAATTTGGCCATGTAGTTTTGTGAAGCAGGACCAAATTTCCTTGCTTCACAAAAATGCACGCCCAAGCTTCATTTTTTGGCCAATATGATTGGTTCAAATGGTATATTATTTAATTACTAATTTTATACACTAATTTTCTTCCAGTGAGTTTATGTTGTTCACAAATTGTTCACAAAATAAGCCTAACGATTTTCTTATTCTTTGTATTTCTCTGTATTTTCTTATTGATTCAAATTGTATGCTATTTATTTACTAATTTTACACAATAATTTGCTTCTAGTAAGTTTTTGTTATTCACAAAATGTCCAAAAAATAAGCCTAATGACTTTCATTATTCCTTGTATTTGTGCGCTAACCCCTGGCTGACCTTCCTACACGATACCCTTTTGTATGATGCTCCTCAGCAAAAATTCCAAAAATTGTGGCCTAAAATCTTTCTCCAACATTAGGTCCACATGTGACCACTTTTCTTCATCTACTAGACATTCCCTAGCATTAGATATCATCTTCTATTTTTAGCTTTTTTGTATTTTTAGTAAGTCTATGCTTAATAGTGGATGTCACCTAGGATAATGTGTAGTAGTGAGACTAGTTAGTTAAGAATAACTCCGTTGCATGGCCAGTTTAACTTAGAAAAGTGATTTTCTAGATAATAAATTGCTAGTAGTTTGGGTTATTAAAATTAACATCCTTAGAAAATTCATCTCTCATACCCCATCATCAAAGCATTTGGAAGGATTAAGAATCTCATATACTTTCAGCCCTGTTTACCATTTACAAATTGAATTTGATGTACTAATTCTAGGATGTGATAGTTTAAAAGAAGCTGAAAAAAAAAATGCCACTAAAATATTTAAGAGACCCACAAGCCATACCATCTACTATTAACATAGACAAATCATTTTTTTTTCTAGGACTAAAAAGACAAATCCCGACAATGTTGAAACTTAAAAGAAGTTATTATGCATACAATTTATTTGTGTGTGTCTAAGTGTCAGGGGTCACTTCTTGGCTATACAAAGTGTCTATCTACCTCAACTCCCACATGAAGGGACAAGAAGAGAAAAAATAGGAAAGATCATACAAAAAGGTGTCTGTTGAGTTATGTGGTGAGGTGGAATGATCTCTTGATCTCATAATCCCATGATTTTAATTTTAAATTACTAGTGATAAATGAGACAACTGCACCTACATGTTGATCCCACATACCATCTCATATTGAGCTACCATCTTCCACATGCACCACTAGCTCATCAATCCACTCATGCATGCCAGCCTTAGAGTCATCACTAAGAAATGTGTGCTTCAAGTATGTGAGGCTAATAGGATGCAATTGCTATGCATGCATGAGCTTTTCACCTATGCATTGCTAGTTAATTAAGGCTAACTCCATCTCATGGTTAGTTTAACTAAGACAAGTGACTTGCTACATAATAGATTGCTAGTAGTTTGGGTTATTAAAATTAACACCATTAATAAAATCACCTCTCATGCCCCATCATCACAACATTTGGAAGGATTAAGAATCTCATCTACTTTTGGCCCTATTTCCCATTTATAATTTGAAGTTGGTGTACTACTTCTAGGATATGTCAGTCTAAAAGAAGTTAAAGCAATAAAAAATTCCATCGAAAGATTGAAGAGACCCATGGGCCAGGCCATCTACCATTAACATAGACAAATCAATTTTTTTTCTAGGACTAAAAAGACAAATCTTGACAATGTTGAAACTTAAAAGAAGACATTTTTCATATTATTTGTTTGGGATTTCCTCTAGTAGATCGAAGACGTACTTTAAAGTATAAAGATAAATTATATTTATAAAATAAGGAATAAATGAATAATGTCGCAAAAAAATCACTACCCGTAGTAGCTAAAATGAGAAGTAGGAGGCATCAGAGTATGCATTGTTTTCTTCCCTAGTTGATTCACTTCTTTTATTCTCTGCAAAAACAAAAAACAAAACTGATTTTAAAAAAAACAACAAATCCATCTTTTTTTCACCTTTTTTATAGAGGAAGGTACCAATAGCTTCAAAACAAATTCCTACACCACCTCCAAGTGTCAAAAAGTGGGTCCTAACACTTTGCATTACCTCTACAACATCATTGTGGTCTTATTTACAGGGTTGTTTTAGGAAAAATCTATAGCAGCAAGTTGTGTTCACCTATTTTTCTAGGAAATGTGTAAGTAGGCTTCTAATTAAATACCTCATCAATCCCTAAGTCAAACCAAGATTTGAGCACTTCCAAAAAATGGCCTAAAAAAGGCCATATATTTTAGCATGTTTTACAAAAAATAACATATCTGAATTTTTTCAATTTTTGAGGAAAAGGAATCCATCACCATGTTTCTAATTACCATCTTCGTTGATCAAATCAACTAGAATTGAAATCCCAACACTTTAAAAAATTGGTATTTCTACAAGGGCTAGTTTCTTGCCTCCTTGCCTAGGCCATGACTTGAACTTCCATTTTCCACCATGCCCACCTACAAAACACTCTTGTCGGATCCCCATGGAGTATCCACAGTGGTCACAACTCCAACAAATAATGATTTAATGGAGCCTTTGTGACTGGTACATGAAACTTTTTTTCTTGTATCAACCCTCAAGGGCCTAACAAAGCCACCATTTACCATCACAAATTAAAGGATAGAGGATAGGAGGGCCTCATCATCGTCAAATTGATTGAAGAAGGACCCGAAAAATGAAGAAGGATCTAATCAATCATAATTGAAATCATATCATTTGATTTATGACCTACTTAAAAATTAAAAGAGAATAAAAACCAAACCCCAAAACAAAAGAAAAAAGAAAAAAGAAAAAAGAAAAAAGAAAAAAGAAAAAAGAAAAAAGAAAAAAGAAAAAGGAAAAAATAAAAAAGGATCCAACCCAATTTTGAAATAAATTAGATTAGATCCATCCATGAATCACATAAGGAGCACAACCCCTAAGATATCCTATGATATCTTTCTCCTTTTGAATAGAGTATTACCTCCTACTCCAAGAATATTTGATTGTGTTTTGATTACTGGACAGAGATTTGGGAACAAGCAATCTAGGATATGCTTGGCATTTACTAGTACTGTAAGTTTATAGTATCACCATGAAAATTAATAGTAGCTCTGTTAGTTTACATCAGATTCAAATTGAGGCCCATTAGGGAATTGTTACACCACAAGACTGAGCCCCATTACTGCTTTGTTACACCACAAGACTGACGTACAATTTCACAAAACCATAGGATGGAATGATCATTATATCACTATTAATTAATTACGGGCCCTGGTATGCATTTAGTTGAGGCACACAAACCCTCCTCTTACCCTATGAGACCCATGAAATTTGGAGTATTCTTGAAAATAGAAATACATATGTGAAAAATTAAAAATATTTAAATGCATTAATGTTATTTATGAGTAAAAAATACTCTACAATTTGACCTTCACATGAAGTTTGGGAGTGCATTTTTGTGAAGCGGGCCAAAATTGTCTTGCTTCACTAAAATTCACACCCAAGCTTCATTTCTTAGCCAATATGATTTATTCAAATTGTATATCATTTAATTAGTAATTTTACACACTTACTTTCTTCCATCAAGTTTTTGTTGTTCAAAAATTGTTGACACTTTTGGGGGGACATTGGGAACTGTGATTGGTGCATCACTTTCATTTACATCAAATTCAACATTCCAATCACTAAATTAGAAAACTTTAATTGTATTAATGTTACTTATGAATAAAAAAATACTCTCCAAGTTTAATCATTCATTTGGCCTTGAAATGAAGGTTAGGCGTGCATTTTTGTGAACAGACCAAAATTGTCTTTCTTCACTAAAATGCACGCCCATGCTTCATTTCTTGGTCAATTCGATTGATTCAAATTGTATAATATTTAATTAGTAATTTTACACACTAATTTTCTTCTAGTAAGTTTTTGTTGTTCACAAATTGTTGACACTTTTGGGGTGGCACCGTGAATTGTGATTTTTGCAATGCGTTCATTTATATTAAATTCAACCTTTCAATCACTAAATTAGAAAAAATTAATTGTATTAATGTTACTTATGAGTAAAAATATACTCTTCAAGTTGAATCATTCAATTTGGCCTTGAAATGAATGTTGGGCATGCATTTTTGTGAAGAAAGCCAAAATTGTCTTACTTCACTAAAATGCATTTCCCAAGCTTCATTTCTTCTTCAATATGATTGATTCAAATTGTATACTATTTACTTAGTAATTTTACACACTAATTTGCTTCAAGTAAGTTTTTTTTGTTCACAAATTGTTAACACTTTTGGGGGGCCACCATGAACTGTGATTATTGCAACACTTTCATTTACATTAAATTGGATCTTCAAATCACTAAACTAGAAAGCTTTAATTGCATTAATGTTACTCATGAGTAAAAAAATACTCTCCAATTTGAGTCATTCAATTTGGCCTTGAAATTAAGGATGGGAGTGCATTTTTTGTGAAGCAAGCCAAAATTGCCTTGTTTCACTAAAATGCATGCTCATGCTTCAATTTTTGGGCAATATGATTGATTCAAATTGTATACTATTTAATTAGTAATTTTACACACTAATTTGATTCCACTAAGTTTCTATTGTTCAAAAATTGTTGACACTTTTGGTGGGACACTGTGAACTGTGATTGTTGCAACACTTTCATTTACATTAAATTCGACCTTCAGATCACTAAATTAGAAAAATTTAATTGTATTAATGCTACTTATGAGTACAAAAGTACTCTCCAAGTTGAATCATTCAATTGGCCTTGAAATGAAGGTTGGGTGTGCATTTTTGTGAAGCGGGCCAAAATTGCCTTGCTTCACTAAAATGCACATTCGGACTTCATTTCTTGGCCAATATTAGTTATTCAAATTGTATATTATTTAATTATTAATTTTAAAAACTAATTTGCTTCCAGTAAGTTTTTGTTGTTCATAAGTTGTGGACACTTTTGGGGGGACATAGTGAATTACGATTATTGCATCACTTTTATTTACATTAACTTTTACCTTTAGATCACTAAATTAGAAAATTTTGATTGTATTAATGTTACTTATGAGTAAAAAAATACTCTCCAAGTTGAAACATTCAATTTTTCCTTGAAATGAAGGTTGGGTTTGCATTTTTGTGAAGCCAGCCAAAATTGTCATGCTTCATTAAAATGCATGCCCAAGCTTCATTTCTTGGCCAATTTGTTTGATTCAAATTGTATACTATTTAATTAGTAATTTTAGACACTAATTTGCTTCTATTAAGTTTTTGTTGTTCACAAATTGTTGACAATTCTGGGGGATGTCGTGAACTGAAATTGATGCAGCACTTTCATTTACATTAACTTCAACATTGTAGCTTAAAATCTACACAAATCCCAAAAATTGTAGCCAAAAATATTGCTCCAACATTAGGTCCACATATGACCACTTTTCTTCATCTACTAGACATTCCCTACCATTAGTTATCATCTTCTAATTTTATCTTTTTCTATTTATAGTAAGTCTATTTTTAATAGTGGATGCCACCTAGGATGATGTGTAGTAGTAAGGCTAGTTAGTTAAGGCTAACTACATCGCATGGTAAATTTAACTAAGACAAGTGATTTTCCAGATAATAAATTGCTAGTAGTTTGTGTTATTAATATTAAAACCCTTGGAAAAATCATCTCTCATGCCTCATCATCACATCATTTGGAAGGATTGAGAACGTTATCTACTTTTGGCCATATTTCCCACTTACAATTTGAATTTGATGTACTACTTATAAGATATGCTAGTCTAAAAGAAGTTAAAACAATAAAAAATGTCACTGAAATATTTAAGAGACCCACAGGCCAGACCATCTACCATTAACATAGAAAAATAAATTATTTTCTAGGAATAAAAAGACAAATCTTGACAATGTTGGGAAAATCTACAACAAGAAGTTTTTTTTTGGCTAGAAAATGTGTCATTAGGCTTCAAATTTAATACCTCATCAATCCCTAAGTCAAAACCGATATCTGAGCACTTTCAAAAAATGGCCCAAAAAACACTATACATTTAAGTCTGTTTTACAAAAAAAAAAAACCAGATCTGACATTTCTTCACTTTTTGAGGAAAACGAAGCACCACCATGTCTATAATTATCATCCTCATCGATATGATCAAGTGGAATTGAAATCCCAACACTTTTAAAAATTTTCATTTATGTATGGGCTAGTATCTTGCCTCCTTGCCCAAGCCATGAAGATCTTTCAACTTTTCACCGTGTCCACCTGCAAAACACTCGTACCTTATCCTCATGAAGTATCCACCGTGGTCACAACTCCAAGAAATGGTGATTTTATGGAGTCTTTGTGACTACTACAAGAAACTATGTTTCCTGTAGTAGCCTTTAAGGGACCAACAAATCCACCATTACCATCACAAATTGAAGGAAAGAGGCTAGGAAGGCCTTAACATCACCAAATTGATTGACGAAGGACCCAAACAATGAAAATAAGGTTGGGCAGTAATGAAATAAGAATATCTCTAACAACAAACAGCCATGAAGATACAATATTTTCCTATATGAAAAACCTACAAAACAAGTCTTCAAATCCAAAGCATCAACACCAGAGCTCCATAGGTAAGTAATATATGCAAATCAAACCCTTTGGATTCCATCAAACACTATGTTATTTCTCTTGTGTGTATCTAAGTATCAAGGGTCACTTCTTAGCTAAAAAAAAGTGTTTATCTACCTCAACTCCCACATGAGGGGACAAGAAGAGACAAAATAGGAAATATCATGCAAAAAGGTGTATGTTGACTTATGTGGTGAGGTGGCATGATCTCATGATCTCATAATCTCATGATTTTAATTTTAAATGGCAAGTTATATATGAGGCAATTGCTCTTGCATGTTGAGCCCACCTACAAGCTCATGCCAACAACTCGAGTTGTCATCTACCACATGTACCACTAGCTCATCAATCCACTCATGCATGCCAACTTTAGAGTCATCACTAAGAAATGTATGCTTCAAGCATGTGAGGCTAATACGATGCAATTCATGAGCTTTTCACTTATGCATGGCTAGTTAGTTAAGGCTAACTACATCACATGGTTAGATTAACTAAGATAAGTGATTTGCTAGATAATAAATTGCTAGTAGTTTGGGTTATTAAAATCAACACCCTTAGAAAAATCATCTATCATGCCCCATGATCATAACATTTGGAAGGATTAAGAATCTCATATACTTTTGGCCCTATTTCCCATTTACAATTTGAAGCTCGTATACTACATCTAGGATATGTTAGTAAGAAGAATTCAAAGCAACAAAAATGCCATCAAAATATTTAAAAGACCCACAGACTAGAACATCTACCATTAACATAGACAAATCAATTTTTTTCTAGGACTAAAAAGACAAACCCTGACAATGTTGGAACTTAAAATACGATATTTTGCATACAATTTATTTAGGCTTTCCTCTATTATATGGAAGACATGCTACAAAGTATTGAGAGAAACGTTATTGATAAAATAAGAAATAAATCAACAATGTGGAAGAACAAATCACTACCCTAGTACCTAGAATGAAAAGTAGGAGGTGTCAAAGTATGCATTATTTTCTTCCCTAGCTGATTCACTTCTTTTACTCTATGCAAAAACAAAAAATCTGATTTTAAAGTTACAGATCCATCTTTTTTTTTAGCTTTTTTATGGAGGAAGGTGCCCATAGCTTCAAAAAAAATTCCTACACCACCTTCAAGTGTCAAAAAGTGGGTCCCATCACTTTGCATTACCTCTACTACATCATTGTGGTCATATTATAGGGTTGTTTTATGCAAATATGCAACAACAAGTTTTTTTCACCTATTTGGATGGGAAATGTGTCATTAGGCTTCTAATGTAATACCTCATCAATCCCCCAAATCAAAATCGAGATCTGAATACTTTCAAAAAATGGCCTAAAAAACCACATACATTTTAGTTTGTTTTACAAAAAAGATCATATATTTTTTTTCATGTTTTGAGGAAAAGGAAGCCACCACCATGTCTCTAATTATCATCATCATCGATGCAATCAAGCATAATTGAAATCTCAACACTTTAAAAAATTGGCATTTATGTATAGGCTAGCTTCTTGCCTCGTTGCCCAATCCATGACTTGACCTTTCCATTTTCCACCATATCCACCTACAAAACACTCTTGTTTGATCCCCATGAATTATCCACAATGGTCACAACTCCAGGAAATAGTGATTTTATGGAGTCTGTTTCCTGTAGCAACCTTCAAGGGCCCAACAAGGCCACCATTTACCATCACAAATTGAAGTATAGAGGCTAGGAGGGCCTCAACATCACAAAATTGATTGAAGAAGGACCCTAACAATGAATAAGGATCCAATCAAGAAAAATTGAAATCATGCCATTTAATTTATTACCTAATTAAAAATTAAAAGAAAATAAAACCCAAACCCCAAAACAAGAAAACAAAAAAATAAAAAAGGATCAAGCTCAAATTTGAGCTAAATTAGATGAGATCCATCTAAGAATCATAAAAGGATCACAATCCCTTAGATATCCTAGAGTCTCTTTCTCCTTTTGAATAGAGTATTTTCTCCTACTCCAAGAAGATCAAATTATGTCTGGATTAATGGACAAAGATTTGGGAACAAGCAATCCATAGTCTCCTTGGAACCCACCAATGTTAAAGAGGTATAAATTAAACTTTAATAATGCTTCTAGGGAAAACTTAAGGGAGGCTATTGGTGGTGGTATCATTAGAAATAATGAAGGCAAAATTATTTTCAATTATCTAAAATTCAAATGGGAAGGTAACAAATAACCAAGTAGAAATGATTGCATGGTCAACTGAGGATTATTTTTTGCATATCCAATATTCTTTGTTCAATAGTAATTGGAGGATATTCTAAAAATATAGTTTATATATTGAATGAAATAAAATCTATTAAATATGCTTACACAAACTTTCAAACTTTGAAAGATAGCATAACGACACACATACATGATTTGTACACATTCACATTCACCCTCAAATAGATGCATGTGATTTGCGCAGCCTCTATCCAATGAAAAATTAGGGAGAAATGTGTGAAGATTGTGGCTTGCAATTTTTCAATATCTAAAATTGTAATATGCAAGTTCCACAACCGGGATGGATCCCTCATTTGTAAATAAAAAATCAATAAAATCTTAGCTTCATTGGTCATGTCATACAAAGGAAGCACAATGTATTCACCTGCTTCTAACGGGAGGGGTTTTGTTGTTGAGCATGAAGATTATAGGTCAGAAATATTGTATCGATGGCCTTCAAGAAGAAAAGGCTTTTCTGCATGATCCAAAATGGATCTAACATAGACTTCTAAGTCTATGAACTTTCCTCAGAGAGGAAAAATTAAAGTCAAAGGATGCTCCTTGAAATAGTCTCATTGCAGAGATCTCTTCATTCTGAATCTAACGCAATTTGAATGGGCGAAAGCGGACTTCAGATGAAGAAGTTATTGTAAAACAAAATTTCCCATTGTCCTTTGAAAAGGAGGCATTTTCTTATTAAATGGGACTTAGGAGAAATAAAGGCTTTCTAAAGAAAATCACATCGAAAAGGGTTAAAAGGGCGGACTTAGACCAAAGGCCGGACGGACCCCCGATCAATGATCTCCGATATATTGGATTAGAGGTAGGCTGCCATGTGATATCGGGACCCTGGGCGAGCCGATTGCGATATGCGATGATCGGGCGATTGGGCATCAGGCGATCGGAGGAGCCGAGACATAGACCCACACCGATAGCAATATGCCGATACGATGGGGCCGATAGTTATATGCGATACGCTGATATCAGCAATCGGGATCGCAACCATACGAAGGGGCTGTTGACATGCGATATTGCGATGAGCGATGATGTGATCGTATCTGGACTGTTGGATCACTAGTTTGATCGGACAGTGGAGGATCGATGGCGAATAGCGCATCATTGTTTTGTTAAGTCCATGGACTTGGACCTCCTGCTTGAGCGATTGTGATATGCGATTAGACCTAGACCTGATAAGGATTATAAATGCAATTGCATAAATTTTGAGATCCAGATTTTTGGATTTTCTATGTATTCCATTGCATTTGGGTTTTTTGACCTCTCGCCCGTGCGATCACGATTTGCGATGACAGGACGGTCCAGAGAGGGATATAGATGCGTTGAATGCATTTTGAGATCTGGTTAAACGCTCCAATCATGTGTTTTTGACAATTTTTCTTGTGTATTGCATTATTTGGCTATTTCTATAGGAGGAAGGCGGAACGGTTGGGTTTCCTGTGCCTGTTGGTTCATTGCAATGGGAAACTGATTCTTTTGTGGAAACGCATGGTTTTTCCATGATGGAGGATTGTAACTGATGTGTTACAAATCAAAGGTCACTGGAAGGTTGCCGAGAGTCACTTGGAGGTTGATCAAACTACAAAGGCACATAGAGGCCGAGAGAAGCTCAGAGAGAGCTAGAGCCAGAGCCAAAGCCAAGAGCCAGAGCGAGAGCAAGAGCCAAGAGTGAGAGATAGAGCCAAAGCCAGAGCTAGAAAGCTCACAACAAACTTCTAAGAGCCATGATGCCATAGTGAAGCTACAAAACAACAAAGAGATCAAATGATCCAGCTGTCGCTGGTGTCTGAAGTGTGCTGAAGACAGAACAAGGCATTCCAGAGACAGTGAGAGAATTTTGAGCGAGTTAGAGAGGCTAGAAGATCAAGAAGCTTAGAGCACTGATTGAAGGAATCAAGTCCAGAGAAGCCTAGATCTGTCTGCAGAGTATGGACAACCAGCGGGATAAGATGGTATTTATAAACCCTTAGGTTCAGTGTAAACCAATGGAGTTGTGCATGGAGCTTGTAAAAGAATTTAAGCCATAATCCCAAAGAGCCTAGTCGAGTTGATTAGAGCTCAAGGAGACATAGCCCAAGATATCAGGGTGAACTCCATATTACATTGTTGTCTCATGTGTTTGCTTATTTACTGCTTTTATTTACTGTTATCTGAGTTTTAATTCAGCATAAGCAAATGAACTCAAAACACATAAACACTTAAGAACAAACACAAGCATACACCTATTTCAAGTCTTTTAATTCCGCATTTATCAAGCATAAGCATAGTCTTGGGAATATATAAGCTCTAGAGTGGGAGAGGTTCTTGTAAGCTTGACAAGAAGCCTTTAGTGCCCCATTTTCAGATCACTGCGAGAGGAGAATGAATCTTTGATGACTATATTTACCAATTGGAAAAAATATATATATGCGTTAGAGATCAAGCTCAAGTTTGATGGAGGTGTTGGCATTATGATTCTGGTATGGCTCTATGATACAGGTGTTGTACTTGATGGAAACTCTGTCAAGTGGCAATGGTCTGTTCAGGCTCTCAAAATGATGAAAATTAAGAGGCTCGCAGGTGAATGGTCCAAAAGGTGCGGACCCGCAGGTTCGCCGTCCAGGAGGTGCGGTCATACCCGCAGGTTACCCGTTCAGAAGGTGCGGAACCCCTGTTCACTCACTTCAAGGCAGTGGAGCGCGATCACGTGGGGTTTCTTATGTTTGGTCCATGGTATTTAGCCCACCATTTCTGATGCTATGGTTTTGGCCTGTGGTATAGGATCTATTTTAGCCCCGGTTTGGATCCCTTGTATTGATTATTGATGGTTTTGTCCCATGGTGTGAATAAGGGCTTGACTATAAATAGGGAAGGAGATTACTTCTGAGCTATGAAGGAGATGATCAGGTAAAACGTGCAAAACCTCAAACCCCCAGGATTCAGTATGAAAATATCAAGATGTATAATGATGAAAGTGTGGCTAACTATTTTCTTCATGTGGATGAGATTGTTAATTGTATGAAAAATTTGGGTGAAGAAATAAAAGAGGTTGTTGTGCTTGAAAAAGTTCTAAGATCTTTGTCACCTAGGTTTGAATCTAAAGTTTCTGCTATAGAAGAAAAGGAGAATCTACAACATCTTAAAATGTCACAACTGCATGGAATTCTAATTGCTTATGAAATGAGGAAAGGAGGTCCATCTGACAGGAGAGAAGATGCCTTCAAGGCTTCAGGCAAAGGATAGTATTATGAATCAGGACGTGGGTCAGAAGAAGAAGAAAAATCAAATTTTGTCAGAAATCTTCAACGGGGTACTGGACGGTTCAGAGGTAAGTTGCCTTTCAAATGCTTTGCTTGTGGAAGAGTAGGTCACTATGCTGCCAAATGTCCTCATAAGGATAAGATCGATAAGGGAAAGGAACCTATTAGATGGAACAAGAAATAGAATGCAAATAAGAAGAGCTACTACACTCATGAAGACAGTGACGGTCTATCAAATAGTGATGAAGATGAACGAGGTAATACTATAAACTTTTGATGGCCTTTGAAGATGATGATTACATGGATGCTATAGATGTGGATAGCTTTTATGAAGAAATTTTTAGACTCAAGACATGTATAGAAGAAAAGAATATGATCATTGATACTCTACAATTTCAAATTGATGAAAAAGAAATTTTTTTTGAAAAGTTAGAAGGTGAAATAGTTGGCCTTAGAAAAGAAATTGAGAAAACAAAGGCTATTAATCTTAAGTTTGTCAAGGGATCTAAAACTCTGGATGAGATCATCAATGAACAGCGTTCTCCACTAAACAAGACAGGTCTGGGGTATAATGGAGAAACATCTCAAGTATCCACCTCAAAGAGTTATCTTGATGCAGCAAGAAGGAATGAGCAAAAGCACAATGGAGATCACCAGGTAAAGCAGGGACAAATTACATCAAGAAAAAACAAAGATTATTAGGTAAACCAGGGGAAATCCGTCTTAAGGGTGAACAAAAGCTACAACCAACCACAGGTAAAACCTTCTCAATTTGCTTCAAGAATGGATGACAATAGAAATTAAAATCATTTGGCCGGTAGATTTGATAACCGCAGAAGCTTCTTCAATGAACAATGTTTCTCTTGTCATAACTTTGGTCACAAAGAAGCTCAATGTGTTGCATATAAAACAATCATGATTAGAGAAGCTCAAAAACAAAGAAGTATGATTGGGATTACAAAAAGGACCTATAACAAGTTTTTAGCTCTTGAAAATGAAGTTGAATGTTCTATTTGCAATAACTTTGGTCATGAAGATTCTGAATGCAGGAGCAGGTTTCATCAGACAAAGGAACAGCCCTCAAGCACCAGAACATGGAGAATAAAGGAACCACAAATAGAAAGATGTGGGATAGCCTTTTATGCAGAGGGACAGGAAAATCTATGGTACATCGACAGTGGATGTTCGAAGCATATGACAGGTGATAAAGAAAAACTTGAATCATATTCTGCTTTAGAAAATGGAAAGAAAGTTTCTTTTGGAAATGATACTCCTACAACTATAAAAGGAAAAGGCACTGCTCAATTGAAGGAAAAGGTCAAAGCTGGAATGTTTTGTATGTTGATGGGTTGAAGCATAATCTTCTGAGTGTCAGCTAGATGTGTGATCAAGGAACTGAGGTAATATTTAGATCAAATGGATGTCGTGTTCATGATCTTGATACAGGTGAAACATTGATCAAAGGTAGAAGAACTCCAAATAATCTATACATATTTGAAGAAGGACAACAACAATGCTATTTAAGAAAGGATGATGAACACTGGTTATGGCACCAGAGGTTGGGGCATCTAAGCTTTTCACAAATAAGGAAAGCATGCAAATACCAGGAGTTCATGGTCTTCCAAATATCCTTCCAGACAACCATTATGCAAATCATTTTCAGTTTGGAAGCAAACAGAACTCTCTTTTTTGGGAAGGAGGATCAGCTAGCTGCCTCTTGACTAGTCCATACAGATGTATGTGGTCCTTTTAGGAAAAGGACACCTCGAGGAGAAGAATACTTGATATTATTCATTGACGATTTCTCCAGGTTTGTTTGGTTGGGACTTATGAAGCACAAAGACGAAGCATTCGAAAAATTCAAATCCTTCAAAGCCTTGGTTGAAAATAAATCAGGTTACAAAATTAAGTGTCTCAGGTTCGACAGAGGTGGAGAGTTTACCTCAAATGATTTTTTTGATTTCTGTGAAGAACATGGGATAAGAAGGGAATTCTCTACAGCTAGAACTCCTCAGCAAAATGAAGTGGTGGAAAGGATGAACAGAACAATCCAACAAATGGCTCGTGCTATGCTTGATGAGTCTGGAACCCCCGCAACTTTCTGGGGTGAAGCAGCATATGCTGCGGTTGTTATTCTCAACAAAACAAATGTCTGAGTGAACAACACTCAAATTCCTCATGAGCTCTGGTATGGTGAGACTCCTTCGGTAAAGCATTTCAAAATTTTTGGGAGCAAATGCTATATTAAGAATACTGATGAGCAACTTGGCAAACTTGAACCTAGAGCAGATGAAGGCATTCTTCTTGGTTATTCTCCACACAGCGAAGCATATAAGTGCTACAATAAAAGACTTGGAAGAATTGTTGACAGCATTGATGTAGTGATTGATGAAAAGGGATACATTCCTAGGCAAGTAAATCATGAAAATATCGAAGAAGATGAAGACTACCCTCAAAGACAGAATGATGAAGAAGAAGAACCTCAAGAAGCATCAGAGGAACAAACAAGGATAGAAGAAAAGACTCCATCCAGGTATGTTCAGAAGAATCATCCAGAGTCTCAGATTTTGGGGTAGAAAGAAGCAGGTGTACAAACAAGAAGAACAATTGCAGAAGCTTCAAGCTATTTGGCATTACTCTCTTCTACTAAACCACAAAGTGTGAAAGAGGCATGCAAAGATGAATGTTGGGTCAAAGCAATGGATGAAGAACTTGAGCAGATCGAAAAGAATGACACTTGGGAGTTGGTTCCTAGACCAAAGAATAAGAATGTTATAGGGACAAAATGGGTCTTCAAAAATAAGTTGAATGAAAATGGGGAAGTAATTAGAAATAAGGCCAGACTTGTTTGTAAAGGGTATGCGCAGCAAGAAGGAATAGATTTTGAAGAAACTTTTGCTCCTGTTGCAAGACTCGAGGCCATCCGAATGTTCCTTGCGCTCTCAAGCTTTCAAAAGTTTAAAGTATTTCAAATGGACGTGAAATCAGCCCTTTCTGAATGGAGACTTGGAAGAAGAAGTATACATTGAACATCCAGATGGGTTCATTCTTGGAAATGATCCAAATCTTGTATGCAGATTGAAAAAGGCTCTCTATGGGCTCAAACAAGCTCCAAGGGCTTTGGTACTATTGTTTGGATAAATATCTTCATCAACAAGGTTTTTCAAAAGGATCAGCAGATAGCAATCTTTATATAAAAGTTGAAAATGACAAATTGCTAATACTTGTTGTGTATGTCGATGACATTATTTTTGGCAGCAATGAAGAAGCTATGAGTCAAAGCTTTGCCTTGGTGATGCAGAAAGAATTCGAAATGTCCTTGCTTGGAGAACTGACATACTTTCTTGGATTGCAAATCCAACAAAATGAAGGCGGGATCTTCTTGTCTCAAACCAAGTATCTCAAGAAGATTTTGAAGAAATATGGCATGGAATATGCAAAACCAGTATGTACCCCCATGGTCACAGGATGCAGCCTTAGTGCAAATGATGAATCAGCAGCAGTGCATCAACCAACCTACAGGTCTATGATTGGAAGTCTACTTTATTTGACAGGTACTCGACCAGACATCATGCATGCAGTGGGAATAGTTGGAAGATTTTAGGAAAATCCAAAGGAAACTCATCTTTAGGCAGTGAAGAGAATTTTCAAATACCTTCAAGGGACTCAAAATTATGGCTTATGGTATCCTAGAGATATAGATCTCACACTTCATGCTTATACAGATGCAGATTGGGCCGGAAGTGTGGATGACAAGAAGAGCACAAGTGGTGGTGCATTCTTTATGGGTTCCAGATTAGTATCTTGGTTTAGCAAGAAACAGAGTTCGATTGCCTTGTCTACAGTTGAAGCAGAATATGTTGTTGCTGCATCTTGCTGCACTCAACTCCTTTGGATGATGCAGACCTTGTAGGATTTTTAAATCACTTGTAAACCACCTATCTCCATCTTATATGATAATACAAGTGCAATCAACATTTCAAAGAACCCAGTCATACATTCAAAGACCAAGCACATACCGATCAAATATCATTTTCTCCGGGAACAAGTGCTTGAACAAAAGGTCAAGTTGGAGTATGTTCCTTCTAAGGAATAAGTTGCTGATATAATCACCAAACCACTGCCCAGGGAGACCTTTGAATACCTCAGGCAAACGCTGGGGTTTGTTGATGCATTATCTTGTTGTTGAATCTCTTCTGAGTGTTGGTTGTACGCAAGGTTCATCTGGGTATATGCGTACATGTGTTGGTTTGTGGATTGGTCGAAGATCGAATGGTACAAGTTCAGGGGGAGCTTATAATGCATTGTTGGAATTATGGTAACACAAAAGGAGAACATGGATGCTGATCTAAACATGGCTGCAATATGTCTGTATATCTTTCATGGTCATTTATGGTGTTTGGTGGATTATGATTCTTCTTTGCAGATCTGGTTTATAGTCAGGGGGAGAATGTTCTTAGGGGGAGCATAAACCCTTTGCCCTTGATGTCAAAGGGGGAGAATGATGTTGAGGATCTTGAGGTTTCCATCAAGTCCAAAGGGGGAAATTGTTGGCATTATGATTCTGGTATGGCTCTATGATAGAGGTGTTGTACTTGATGGCAACTCACTCAAGTGGAAATGGTCTGTTCAGGCTCTCAAAATGATGGAAATTAAGAGGCTCGCAGGTGAATGGTTCAAAAGGTGCGGACCCGCAGGTTCGCCGTCCAGGAGGTGCGGTCATACCCGCAGGTTACCCATTCAGAAGGTGCGAAACCCCAGTTCACTCACTTCAAGGCACTGAAGCGCGCTCACGTGGGGTTTCTTATGTTTGGCCCATGGTATTTTTCCCGCCATTTCTGATGCTATGGTTTTGGCCCATGGTATAGGATCTATTTTAGCCCCGGTTTGGATCCCTTGTATTGGTTATTGATGGTTTTGTCCCATGGTGTGAATAAGGGCTTGACTATAAATAGGGAAGGAGATCACTTGGCTAAAGTATCTTTTCAATTGAATATCTTAAGATCTGAAATATTAGGTTGTCAATGTAAAATGCTTGATCTAAATAAAAGTAAATTTGAAGGTAAATCTATGAAGTCGTGCTCTCTCCGGCACATAATCAGATCTGTGGATCTGACTGACTGTGGCACATTGGAGGACTGTAAATTTGGCCCTAATCAGAAGTCCACATCTGATCCATAGGTGCAGTGCGGGGGTACGCAGGTCAGTAAAAGGCTCGGTGTGGGAGTACGTTGCGAAACCAAAGGTGCAGTGCGGGGTACACAGTGCAGGAGAGGGCACAGTGCGGGGCACACACATTACACAAAAAGGAGAAGTGCGAGGTACACAAGCGAGAAGAAGGCATAGTGTGTGTGTACGCAGTATGTCAGAAGCAAAGGTGCGGATCTGAAGAAAAGTACGCAGAGCGGAAGAAAAACCAGTGCGGATCTGTGCAGTTCAGTCTCAGAAAAGCTACGGATTTACGCAGGCCCCTGTTGGTGATGTTGCAGTCTTATCTTGAAACTATTGTTGATTGTCCTTTATCTATTGTAGCAAAGTTCTGGGTTTATATTTCTGGTACTTCTTTTATGTTTACATCATTCTGAAGAGTTGGGTGATTCATTGGTTCATTGCATAAGGAGATTAGGTAATTTTCATGTACTTGATGATTATTTGATGTTCATGAATCCAGTTTGAAAATTTCTGAAACGTGGTCCTTAAAGAAGTAAAACAGAAAAAGGGGGTTGTAGCTCCCTTCCAGGAGAGACTGGAAAATGAGAGAGAGTTGTAGCTCTCTGCAGGTTGCAGCTTGCGTACTGGTAAAGGACTGCGCCAGTACAAAATCATTTTAAAAGAAGTTTCTAATTGAAAGAAGATAGAGACATATTGCAGTAGGTGGTTTTCACCCACATTGGGTTTCCACCTTATATCTGGTGTTCTTTGGTGTGACTATCTATTTTTCTTGTTTCATGCACATTATTATATACAAGTTAATGGTCAATAAATTAATGAAGGCATATTGAAAAGAAATTGATAATACTGATTCACCCCCCCCCATCTCAATATTATTTCCAACAGAAACTCCCTTCCTTTGCATCATTCAGCCTCCATTGATAAATAATTGTGAATTTTTTTATGTATTTTTTGTCATTTACAATTCTCCTTTACAAACAATAGCTTAATTGAACTGTCGTCTTTTGATTTGAAAGTGTTGCAAGTGTCATTTTCAGTCAAAGAAAAGAGTGTCATAGAGTCTTCCTCTTTTTGATAGTCGACTACACTTTTTCCATTGTATTTGATTTGAATTAATAGTATTTCAAGTGTCGAAAGCAATTTTAAATTCGAAATTGAAAGTGTCGTTGTTAGTCTTCCTTTCATTTTTCAAATTCGAATTTGCAAAGTGTCATCTTGGCCTTCCTTTTGTTTTTTGAATTCAAAATCGCAAAGTTGTCTTCCTTTCATTTTTTGAATTCGAAATCACAAAGTATTGTCTTAGTCTTCCTTTCATTTTTTGAATTTGAAATCGCAAACTGTCATCTTAGTATTCCTTTCGTTTTTGAAAAAGAAAATTGTTAGTACTGTCACTTTGAAAGAAAAATAGTTTAGGTATGTACTTAGCATTCTTTTTGTCATTCACACATTAAGAAAGAGGAAAACAAATACATGCATGTGCATTTGCATTTAGACTGCATGCAGAAGTTGATTTAGGATAGTGCATCTTAGTGTGTGCTCTCTGCTCTATGATGAAAGAATTTTACTTCTCTTTCCTTAGTAGTGAGGATTTTCATTGCAAAAAGAAAGTAAACAACTGTTTATCATCTTAGATTGCATATTTAGGAATTGTATATCTACATCATGCTGTGAACCTTAAAGGAAAACTTCTTAAGACAGATCAACTATAAAATAAATTTCAATGAACATAAAAATGCTTTGGAACCTAACGCACAACATCTAGAAGTCTAGGCTAGAGAGGTATTCTGTCGTCGTAAAGCCTGGTAACTATCGTTTTCATTGTAGGTTGGGTGATTCCTCCTCTTTGATACAAAAAGTAACAGTACGAACTTGTGTTCCCAAGTACCATCGAGTATATATTGGGAGACCACAATAGGCTATATCCTTTATCCTTAGGAAGCTGTGTCTGTCGCCCTATCGATCACAATGCACTGAACACAACATTCGAGAAGATTGACTTCCATAACTTAAAAGGTATTCTGCAGTTTTGCGATTGATTTGGTAATCCCTCTGTCTAGATTTCTAGAGTAGTCACTTTCATTCCTTTTCAGACTCCTTAAAAGAAAAGGTCCATCTGAGCACTTGTCACTTCAGGCTCATTAAAAATCAAAGGCAACTAGAGTCATCTTTAGCTTTTTCTCGACTCTTAAAAATTGAAAAAGCAAGTTGTGTCAAAGCATCATAAAATTCATTTAATTCGGAATAATGTTTTCCCCTTTTTATTTTGAGTTGATCAAGTAATCCGCAATCATGGAAGAAAGTCAATCAAATCCCCATTGTTCACAGAGACTAATGAGTCAACTATCTTTGACTCTGGAAAGGAAACCATTCTGAGCCAAGCGGTCTCGTTTAACTGGGTCAAAGTCTCCTAGTTTATTTGAAACTTGTGTTTCAATGTCCTCAGAGACTCCAGTTACTCCAACTATTTCTAGTATCCCTGCCTCTACAGAAGAAGTTCCACAGTTACAAGAGGACATTAGAACTGATCCTAGTGTAACAGTAAACAACTCTATTCCTGAACCAACTCCATCTAGGGCTGATTTGGAAGGTGTCACCCCTCCAACATCTGTCACTGTAGAGTATGTACCTTCTTCGGCACCAGAAATATTTTACAGACCTGATGGTCTACCTCTTCCACCTTGACTAATTTCTATAGAAGAGATTATGGAGGATCTTCCATCCAGTTCACCATTTCATTTTGGAACTATGATCCACCTATATCCTTCTGATACAGAAGTTAGTCACCCTTCATCGCAAGTTCCTGTAAAATCGCTGGGAAGTCCTTTGGATAGATTAAATATATCTGAACAACCATCGACATATAGGACTGTGTCATCTGACACAGCAATAGCAAAACCTCCTGCTGCTACTCTGACAATGCTCGTTGGCATACCATCTATCCCAACTAGTTCTCAACCACTAGATAGAGTCCACTCAGGGACTATTTCGATGGTATGGTTTGTTCCTATTTGTTCATCCAGAACCTTATCTGGAATCTCTTATGTTGAGTCTTAACAAATTGATCCTTCACAACAGTATCAATTTGGGTAGTCCAGTCTCCAAAGGCTAATTTTCCCTTTGAACACTGGGATGCTACCATATGGGGGGCAGTATGCCTTTTCATTGTTCCCTCCGAGAGAACAACCATATGAGAGTTCACAACAGAATTCGGGTCAAGCTGGAATCACATCCAATGGTTGGGTACCAATACTGCCTCAACAGCCAAGAGTTGTATATTCTATACAACCAAGTCAACCTATGTTGAATATTCCCACTACACCGGCTATTGTGACGGTGTCGCAAGTACAAGCGCTGCCCATTGTATGTCAACCTCCAAACTCTTAGGCCATAATACAATAGCCTCTTGTCTCTGCGACTCAACCACAAACATCGATTAGTGGATCCTTAACTAAAGAAATTCAGGCTCAAATGGGTACTATAACCCATCACCTTGGTCAAACATCTAGTATTGGGCAACAACAAATGGTCTCACAGCCATGGCTGGTGCAATATCAACAACCACAATTCCAGCAAGCTTACCGAGGACCTGAGCAACAAAGCTTTGTAGGTAATTGGCAGCTATATATTCAAAATGGTTACCAACAATCATATTATAATGGTTACGCCCATCAACCTTATTAAAGTTATCAACATCAAATACATTATGCTAGTATGCAAAGACCCATAGCTCAGGTGATCCCATCTTATCCTGGGTATGCTTCACCAAACCTGAATCAACATTTTCCTTTCGTAGAAACTTTAGAATTACCAAATTTGAATCAACTAACAAATGATCTAATTGCTTATGCCCCTTGGTGGCCAGCGATTCCTCATAAACTTCTGTCAAATATCCCTAAATTCAATGGAAATCTAGGTGAAGATCCATCAAATCATGTGATGACCTTTCATCTGTGGTGTTCGTCCAACACTCTCAATGATGATTCGATTAGGCTTCGGCTTTTTCAGCAAACATTAACTGGTCCGGCAGCAAAATGGTACATCAAAATGCCTAGAGCTTCATTCAATAACTTCAGCACCCTTGCCACCACCTTTTTAATCCATTTTTAGCTACTCATAAGGTATGAAAAAGGAACAGAGCTTCTTACCAATTTTAAGCAGAGGACAACCACTCACATATCTGATCATATTCATGAGTGGCGGCATCGTCGTCGAATGGTAAAGACATATGTTCCTGATCAGCTATCAACTGAATGGTTTATTAAGTCATTGTTACTCTGTATTACAAAAGATGTGTCCAAGGGAGGAGTTCATTGAAGAGCAAGTCATTGCTCATGCGCAATATCTAGACTTGATCTATACTCAGTCTGGCACGCTCTATGACAAAATTCCTGATGCTCCTAGACCGAAGGATTCTGTTCCTCCTCCTCCTAGATCAAACAAAGACTATCATGCCAGTGATGGTGTGATAGGTACGACTAGCACGAAAACCGCAAAGGCTACATCTAAGGAAGCCCGTACAGTTTCTCGTCAAAATGCAAATGAAGAACTTCTTGCCTCAGAGGTTAATGCCGTGTCGACCGACAAAGGCAAAGAACCGAAACAACTAGGGGCCAAGAAGAAAGGGAAAAGCAAAAAGATGAAACAGGATGATTCGTCTCCTGAAAAATCTTCTGCAAACCCTTCTGGACAAATGAAACCCGATCATCCATGCTTTATATGTGATGAGGACCATTGGATGAAAGATTTGCCACATAAAGCTAAGATTAAGAAATTCTTCAAGAACTCAAAAACCTCAGCAATATTGTCTGATCCATTTCCAAACCTAGAAACAAATCTGGTTGCTAGCGACAATGCTTCCCCATCCCATGTGATTATGTTGTCCATTTCGAAACAAAATGATTCTTTAATATCAACAAGGAATAAAGATTATGGGAATCCACAACTGTTGAAAAACAAGGCTACAGATCAACCTAGTAGTTTGACAACAACTTCTACCAGTGTTGTGCCATCCATCATTCCTGAGCTAATGATAAAGCTGCCAAAGGGAGTATTACACAAATTGACATTTAATCCTCGTGCCAAAGCAACACAAAATTATAATATAGTGGAGGATCTCTCCCAATCGCCATCCGCTATGTCGACACTTGAAGTATTGCAAAATTGCCCCTCCCAAAAGCAGGCTACATTATCAACAATAGGTGGGATTGACCCAGTAGATTCCAATCTTGAGGCCTTTAATCATAAAGGATGAACCCCATATACCAGCTCAAATTTCTTTCCTCATCCAAGTGAAAGCCCTCAACAAAACTGTTCATCGAACAATTATTGATGAGGGGGCATCTGCATGCATTATGTCAATGAGTTGCTAGAAAACATTAGGCTCACCACCCTTGTCGCGATCATCGATGAGATTAAAAGCATTCGATGGACAGACATACACCCCCTATGGGATTTTAAGTAACTTGCAGAAAAACAGTATAAATTGATGTTTAAGTTATCGATGGAAACCTCGATTACAACATCCTACTGGAAAGGCCATGGATTTATGCTATGACTGCTGTTGTGTCAACATACTTTAGAAAGATTTCATTTCCTTTTCAAGGAGGAATTACAATCGTTGACCAACAAACCTTCCTCCCCAACAATTCACAAGTTACGGGAAGCATCCTGATGATCCATGGGAGCTCTCAATCACTTCAAAATATCAAAGTAAGCCTCCTAAAAGACCCTACATTGATGGGTACTTTTACTCTGTCACCTCCAAGTAATCTGGTGAAGTAGCCATGGTGGAGACCTACAATATCGTATCTTCTGTATATAAAAAGATTCAGAATATTTCCGAACATGATGTTAGCATGGATCATCACTAGGTATTGCCTCCAAGCCCAATAGAAATATTGTAGCAATCAATTTTCTTGGCCTGGGTGGAAATCCCAAATCAACGCTCAACGAGTGTTTAGATAGATAGGTCTAAAGAATATGGTACCTCTTCAGATCCTTGGTCACATGTACATTCTATAGACGAAGGAATTGTTCAGTCAATGATGATAGGAGAGGCACCATGGGAAGATTACCACCATCGTTCCCATCTTCTGAATTACCACGAAGATTGTTCCAATGACCTTGATCATCCTTCAGTTTTTGATTTTCTATCAAATACGATAAATATGGTGGATTCTGAGTGAAACCTATCCGATATTGAAGAAACTATCGCCATAAATATCTCGACCAAACCAAATGTAGTAGAGAATATTCATGTCGGCAAATCTTGTTCTTCTTCAGAACTGGAAATATATTGTGCTCTCTTTCACAAGTTCAGAGATGTCTTTGCATGGTCATATGAAGAAATTCCAGGAATTGACTCGAGCATAGTTGAACACAAAATTAAGTTGTATCCAGATGTCAAACTGGTATGACAATGGCTTCAGTAGGTGCACCCAAAGAAAGTTGTTGCCATCAAGGTAGAAGTTGAAAAACTTTTATATGCTGGCTTCATTTATCCAGTTCCTCTAACTGATTGGGTATCAAATATTGTTCCTGTGAAGAAAATGCAAGGAACAATTAGAGTGTGTGTTCATTACAGGGATGTAAACCAAGCTTGTCCGAAGGACAACTTCCTACACCCTTCATCAACCAGATAATTGATGAATGCACCAGATGTGAAATCTTTTCGTTAATGGATGGATTTTCCAAGTATAATCAAATTAATATCTGCCCACAGGACCAGTCAAAGACTGCGTTTATATGTCAGTGGGGCACATTCATGTACCATAAGTTACCTTTCGATTTAAAGAATGCAGGGGAAACTTTTCAGAGGGATATGAATTATGCCTTCCATGACATCAAGAACATCGTTCAACCATATCTCGATGATCTTCTAGCTCATTCATGAAAGTGAACTGATCTTCCACAACATTTGATGGTTATATTTCTATGTTGTTGATACTACAAGATACGACTCAATCCGCACATGTGTGTGTTTTGTGTCGGTTCTAGTCATTTACTTGGCTTTGTGGTTTCAAAGGATGGGATTTGTCTTGACCCATGTAAGGTTCAAGCAATCATCGATATGGCTCCACCTTCAAATTTGCTTCAGATTCAGAAAATCCAAGGGAAAGAAAACTTTCTAAGGAGGTTCATTCCAAATTACGCCGAACTTGCTAAAGGTTATACACGTCTTTTGAAAAAATAAGTGCCCTTCAACTGGGATCAGGTTGCGCAAGCTTCCTTTGATTCTCTAAAGGAATCCCTAATAAAAGCATCATTAATGTATGCTCCTGAATATCAAAGGACTTTAACCTGTATCTAGTTGCGGTAGAGATGACCATCGCAATGGTTTTAGTTCAAGAAGACAATGGAATCGAACATCCTATCTATTATTTAAGTCAAAACTTAAATGATATAGAAAGAAAGTACACCTATGTTGAAAAGCTAACTCTTGTAGTTGTTGAAGAAGTACAGAGATTTTGACACTATATCTTCTTTCACAAAACTATCATTTTGTCATATTGCTACCCTATGACTTACATATTGTCGCGTCAGTTACTTGGGGGAAAATATTTGAAATGGATAGCTATTTTGCAAGAGTTTGATCTAGAATTCGTAAAATCCAAATCAAAGAAATCTCTAGTTTTCGTGGAGTTACTATGCGACTTCCCATCATCGTCCAACGATTCAACATCCAAAGCATTAATCATGGATGAATCTTTGTTTCTGATATTTTCGAGCGATCTGTGGTATGGATATATAATCATCTATCTCCAAACCCAAACATATAGGCCTAATACCTCTCGCTTAGAACAACGATGTACTTGATACCAAGCAAAAGACTACATGATTGTCGGTGATACACTTTACCATCGAGGTATCGATACAGTTCTGCGAAGGTGCCGCACCCATGAGGAGGCCAAAAAAGTCTTGAATGATAGTCATTCAGGCGCGTGTGGGGGGCATCAATCTGGTTATGCTACGGCACAAAATATTTTACAAGCAAGTTACTTCTGGACAACAATGTTCAAAGATTGCATAACCGCAGTCAGAAGTTGCCATGCTTGTCAAATTTTCGATCGTAAAACTAGAATATCATCTGCACCTCTACATCCAGTAGTTGTTGTTGGGCCATTTTCCAAATGGGGCATAGATTTCATGACATGTAACCCCACCTCGGCCAGGGGGCATGGGTATATCATAGTTGCAATTGACTATTTTACAAAATGGGCTGAGGTGATGCCTACATTAAACAACAATGGTGAAATGACTGCTCTTTTCTTTTTTAATCATGTAGTCTCCAGATTCGGTGTTCCACAAGCTGTAGTCATAGATCATGGATCACATTTCCATAATCACATGATGGTTGAATTGGCTTCCAAATTAGGACTTTCCCATGACAGTTCCACTTCGTATTATTTGCAAGCTAACGGACAAGTCGAGGCAATCAACAAAGTCTTGAAGCACATGCTGCAAAGGATGATTGGAGTCCATAAACGGAGTTGGCACCTAGTGCTATACCTGGCCTTGTGGGCATACCAGACATCGGTAAGAAATGCAACTAGATTTACACCCTTTCAGCTGGTGTATGGCCTGGAAGCAGTCTTACCGATTCAGTGTGAGATTTCATCTCTCAAGCTCGTAGTCGACCTTCTCCCTGGAACCTTAGAGGAAGAGGCTCATTTCTTGGAATTAATCCAATTGAATGAAACCCATCGTGATGCTACCTTGGCTAATGAAGCGCATAAGAAATGAATCAAGGCACAATTTGACAAGAATTTCAAACCCCATGTCTTCTCAAAAGGTGACCTGGTCTTACTTTACGACCAGGAATTCGATAAATTGGGAGCAGGTAAGTTCCAGTATTTGTGGATGGGTCCCTACATTGTTAAGCATGTATTAGCAAAAGAAGCCTATGAGCTAGTATATTACGATGGGATTCCACTGTCGCAACCCCGAAACGGGTTGTACCTTAAGCGTTACTATGCTTAACTAAACGTAGTAATCTCTTCATATGCTTTTGTTACATTTTTGTTTTCGTCAAGAGTGATCACTTTGGTTAGGTAATCCACTTTTGCATTTGCTGCAAATGTCGAACCTATTGGAATCATTTGTTGGATATGCCGACGGAGCTAGTCATAGTACTTGGAACCTATCTTCTGCAGCCTAGGCCATCTTTGATCCAAGTGACAAGTTAGTGAGTTTCAAAGGAATATGTATTGTTCGGTCAACGAACAACATCGCTGAATATAGTGGGTTGATAGAGCTCCTCTCTGATGCCATCAAACATGGCATACATTGACTTGTCGTCAGGATAGACTCACAACTCATCATTCTACAACTTACCGACATCTATTCTGTTTGGAATCTAGCTATCTATTGTATGTTCCTAAGGGTTAGGATTTTGGAAAGGCAGTTTGATTCTATTCAATATCAACACGTTTCCAAAAACTTAAACACATTAACTGATTCATTATCAAATTATGTGTTAGATAGACATTTGTAACATTTATAAAGGAAAAGTATTTCATCAAAATTTGCATCAGGATCATGTAAATTAACCAAAATAAAGATCCGAAAATAAAAAATATAATAACTATTTATAGTTTTTACAAAATGCTCTGTGTCCACGACAAAATTGGTCACATGACCCAAAAACTCAAAAATGAAGGAAAGCACCCTAGACAAATGGTGTTGGTGATAACGAGTCACTGCATGGGCGATCATATGTAGGAGCCTAGTCCATCGACTCGACATGCTAGTAGTATGGCACTGTAATCTCAGAGGTAACTCGTCGGTCCTCACATCTAGAATACCAAGAGTGAGGCCCTCGATCTGATCCTACAATATTGCAAGGATCTCAGCTACATCCAGATCGTGAAGGATAGCGCTCCCTATAGCCTCTCCTGCTGGAACGACAGCTACTGCCCTCGGGCGCACTGTTGGTCGCACTGGTCCAATATCTCAATGAATACATGAGTTTGATTAATCTTGATAACATTTAAAAAACACAAGAACATTATAAAAGAAATAAACAGAGACATGGTCAAATATTTTTTACCTATGACACCCCACTGGCCGCTAGCCGGTAGCACCAAATATGGGTCACCCCGGAAATCCATCCCGTCATATGGATACTCGGCAGACACCATCTACTGATGGTTGAACCACTCGAAGAAGGCATTAGAGAATGAAATTTGTGATTGACCAGAATGTCTGGCCATAAGGTCAACCCATCTCTGCATTTGTGGCTCTCTCAGTGCTGACAGTCCGAGTGAAATGTATTGTGGCTGCATCAGTGGGATCTTCTCCAAGGCAAAAGCGGTCAGAATAGAACCATAACCAAAGTTCCTAGATCTTCCATTTTTCACCTTGGTAATTTGTTCTTTTATCACTGGAAGTACTGCATCACACCAGTTGAATAACTTTGGTTCAAGGCACTCCAAGGCATACTATATATAGGACCTGTTGGCCAAGTGAAGAGCCGCATTGCCAACGAATCTAGCAAAGGTGAATAAGATAGTCCTCAAGGACCAACCAATAATGTTTCTAATATTGATCTTGTTGTCCCTACTCAGCTAATATCCATCTCTACAGTATCGGCGAATATAATCCCTCGCGGATTCGCCCCCATGGGCGGAACCTGATAGTGAGAGAGGGGCACCACGCCTCGACAAACCGGTGAAAAAGTAGACATCCTCAACAGTCAAAGGGATGGATTTACCTCTAATCTGGAATAATTGGTTGATAGGATCCCAGACATCGAGAATATATTGTAACAAGTTGATTTGTTGCCTCATGCTAGATATGTGGAAGAACTTGAGCAAGCCACAGTTCCGCAATGTAGTTACCGTACCTAGATCATGTAAGGCAATCATTTCCTCCTCTTCATACTCACATTCACACCATGTAATGACCATCTTGCTTTGATGAATCTTTGAAAAACAAACAAGAGAATAATTAGGATCCTGATTTAGGCAAAAACAGGCAAAAATTCCATTAAAAATCAGTGCATAAACTTTCCTCCTTGCACCCATCACACCCTAGCTATGTACTAGGTGAGATGCATACTGACTAGCCAATGGCCAGCTCAGTATGCATCGCACCTTTCGATGTGTACTACGTGCGATGGGGAGAGAACGAAAATTCAAACCCCAGAGACTCAAAAAAGCAGGGAAACATGCTCAGAATCAGAAAAGGAAACAATGCAATTGAAGAGCTCAGGTTTAGCTCCTACTTGGTCCAGATGGCACCAAAAATCATCCATTAAATCTCCTAGAATTAGCTGAAGAAAATCGAGGGGGAAAAACACTTCTAGAGCTCCAAAAATCCCAAATTTGAATGAAATGGTAAAATGAGGGGTAAAAACTACTTTTATGTTATTACTCACGTAATTCAAGGTATTAGTTTTCTATTTTTTACTCATTTTCAAGCATTTTCATCATTCAAGAGTCCTGATGATGGATCCCTGATGGGATTTGAAACGTTGGCATAAAAATATGCATACTGTGGGTTCTCCGGTTACTGATCCAAATGTATGTACATTTTTAATCAATTTGATGGAGCAATTGAATAGGTAGTATGACCGTCAAGAGAACATAGTGTTAATGGTGAAACAAACATTTTGGACTATTATCACGAGTAGGTTTACGCGAAGTTCAAGCTCGTTAAAAAAGTAAACCTAGCGATGAGCATATGTTCCCCCAGAGTTTAAGCTCATTAAAAAATTAACCCATCCTTCGGTAAATAACCATTATGATTGCATAATTATCAGCTTTTGATCCTTGGTTGTGTTCTTACCATCACCTCCACTCTTTTTTAGCCAATCATCCGCCTCCATTTGATTGTTTACCCCTTTTGAGGAACAACTGCGATGAGTGATTCTATTAGCCACCTTCTTTACATTGCCATGATTAAAAGTTCTAAACCTTACGTGGAACCAACTACTATCTGAAAACATCACTCGTTCCTCAAAAAACGAGTCTCCTTTGAGATCTTTTCATCTGACTCGTAAAATATGAAAAGATTGCCAAGCAATTGGCCTTTCCATCTCGTTAAAGTGATTGGAAGTGCCATCCCTCCTCTAGATTTTAATCTTTTTTGACCTGAGGGATCATTACACAAAAAGATTGAGCACTTGTCTTGTTCAGATTGTCAAAAAGTCATCCCTTTCGTATTATTTTATAATTTTTCGGACTTAAGGGATTATACTACAAAAAAGGATTACTGGAGTTTCCTTTCCGTCTCTTTTCAGACTCTCTAAAATTGAAAAGGACCGAGTTATATTTGTCATTAAACTTGTTAAAACAATAGCGAAAAACTTGTCCATGTAGACAAGAGCGAGTTTCACTATCGCTAGGCTTGCTAAAACATAGTGATAGCTTTTCCAGAAAGGAAAATTATAGAACAAGCATATTTTATCCTCCTTAAGCTTGACAAAAATAAAGAGGTACTGGTCAGCAATGACTGGGGAAAAATTGGGAAGAAAACTTGAAGAAACTTTATTGGTAGCAAGTCGCTCTTGAACACGACACTTTCACCCCATCACCATGATCGAGTCGGGTTGTGTTATTCCATTCACCAGTCACATCACCATTGGTCCTCCGTACCATCCATTTTTTGGGTTAATGCTACCAATCCATTTCAGTGTCATCGATATTTTCATGAGAAGTCACTCAGAGAATTCACCAACCTAGCTTATGCCTCATCCATTACAATACCTTCACACTTCATTCTTTCATGACCACCACACTGAACCTTGTATCATCAGATCGTTTTCACTTCCACAAAATCATTTGCTCTGTTTCGTGTTGTAGATGTGGGATTCATTAAGGCCCCCTACGATAGGTCACTTCTTATCGACATCAGCTCATTATCCAAGAAATTGACTTAGGAACAACCCTTTCAATACTTTGAAGCTTGCATGCCTCAATGGAAAGTTTCTCACTTCTGGTGATAGGATTACATCAATGGCCTTCAACCGGAAGATTTTACATGGTGTTCGACATCGACTCATGTATTCATACCAAGTGAATTGTGCTGCCGTACCTTGAGGGTCATTATCATTATCGGTGATTCCTCTCGCACCTGTTAACAACTTACATCATTGGCTAGTAATCAGGTGATGTCTTTCCATGTTCGACATCAGCACATCCTTTCACAAGGATCGACTTATACTTCGGGCGAAGATTGAACGAGTTTGAAGACCCCATATCTAGTTTCATCCATCCAGGCTGCGATATATTTAGGAAAATAGAGACATCAAATGTACATCATAGCTGCACAGATAATCATCCAAGCTAAGGGATGATGGCTCTATCAGAATCATCAATTTTCCACACAGACGGTTGTCTGTCCTATGTACATGAAAATGAATTTATAAAGCTAAGCATGGGAATACCCACCTCATCTAGATCATGAAAATATTATGAAGATAATGTATTGTATTATATATTATTACAGGTCACCTTCCAGTTCGAAAAACCTCGGATCCTCATGATAAAGCATTTCACCCGACATCAGAAGATTTACGACCTCATGCTTTAGGGGGCAACTGTTATAGACATATTTGGGCACTGCAACCCCAATCTCATATTTCCATAAACCAAGGGCTTCTAAGCACCTCAAAGTGTTGTTTCATACCATAAAGGAACAAGTTCAGCTGATTACATCATCTCCCAGAAGTTCTCCCTAAAAAACTACTCATAACTGGTCAAAACTGGACCATCTCACCTGCTCCATGGTCAGGGTGCGATGCATCTTAGTTATTTCACATAGGGGGTACAATGCATACTAAAAATCCCTTATATAGGGTGCGATGGGTGAGAGAAGACAAATGGTAGAGGTATTTTGCTTGGTGGAAACCCAAAGAATCTTCTAGAAACTGCTCATTTGACATTGGCCTCTCTGAATTCACCCAGGCATGAGTAAGAGATCGTGAAATCTCCAAGTGGAACCAAGAACTATCAGAGAAATGACACTAATCAAAATCCCAGAAGCTGACTCACCCACCTGCAAATATCTATATATGTATCTCTCATCCTAGAGATCCAGGGGATGCAATCTTGTATTTTGTAAGGAAGTGTTGTTGGTTTCTCTGTGAAACATCATAGTGTTGGGTGATCTAGCTTTTTATGAGGTGAAGAGGGCTTTCATGCTGGGAGGATGGTGTTGGGTCAGACCAATGGGTTGTAATCTTCTCTTCTATTATTTCTATCAATAAAGCTATTTGAGTTTTCCTCCATATTCCTATATATTTCTAAATCTTGTATTGATATATGCATTTGTATGGTTGATATACATCTGATCCTATATTGTTTATGGTTATATATCTCTATGATTTGATGGTATTATGATGCTTTGACTCTACAGGTGTTCTCTGAAGTGGGACAAGTGAGGAAAGAGTGGCAAAGTTCTGTCAAAGGGGAGAGGAAACATGCAAGGAACCAAGCGAAAGATTGAGGTTGGTACTCTCTGCTTCTCTCTCATCTATCTCTCATAAAGGAAAACACAAGTGACTTTGGTTTGTTTGTTTCTAAGATAGCTACCCGTCTTAGTGGGACTAGTAGCTCTGAATGGACACTAGTTTTCCTGATAATACTAGGTGACCTCAACACCGTAGGCAGAGTAGCCAGAGCCTCCATGCTCACAACCTCTATAGCAACTCCCATAGAGGCAAGAGTTCCTCCAGTGCTTGTAGTTTTTCCTAGTCCGTACATCATGCAAAGAATAAACCACTGGATATCCTCAGGTAATTTATCAAATACAGAGCTCACAGATAAATTTGTGAAAACCTAAGGATTCATAAACAATGGAGAGCACAATGCAAAAATTCTAAGGATGTAAAGTGTTATTTTTTGGATGACCACTCATAATTTATAGGTGAATTTGAATTCAAATTTGACCGTTCCCTCCAAAATTCATCCATAAATGTTTATTTGGTGGCAGATCTTCAAATATTTCATCCTTAAATGCCTTAAATGCCACCCCTCACTCCTCTTAACCATCTCCTCACTTTCAAATCATGAACAGTGACTGTAACAGTCATTTTCTGGTTGTGTTGCGTGGTACCTCCCTCTATAGTGTAGCTCCCTTCGTACCTCTTTTGGTACTGTGACATCTCCCCTTTTTGTGTAGCCCCCCAGTCACATAGATCTACAAACTAGGTAGTGTGTTTTATAGACCTACACTCCATTGTAGTTTCCTGAAGCGCTAAGATTGTTCTTCCATCATGTAGCCATTGGGCCGGATCCCCTATGTATGGTTTCAATCGGCTTCCATTTACCCTTCCTAGGAATGGTTCTCCATTTAACTTTGCAAGTTGAACTGATCCACCATCTGTAATTTCTTTGACGACATATGGCCCCAGCTAGTGCATCTGAAACTTCCCTGGAAACTTAGCAAACTTACTATCCTATAGTAAAACTAAATCAGTTACCTTGAAGGTGCACAGTTTAATGTGTCAATCATGCCAAGATTTTTCACGATGCTTCTGAACCTACTGATGGAATCCATCCAAAAACCTATCTTCCTCAAGATCCATCAGTTGTGCAAGTAGTTCTTTTAAGGCTCTGTAGTCCACCATTCCTATGAAATCCATTATGCATAGACACAGTACGATATATTCCATGGGCATCATAGCTTCTATGACATAGACCAACCTAAAAGGTCTCTGACCTGTGAGATTTTTGCAAGTAGTTTTGTATGCCCAAAATATAGCTAGTATGCACAGTTCCTAATCATTCCTCTACACATTGAAAAACTTCGTCAATGGATTCTCCAATATCTTATTAAAAGCCTCAACCATTCCATTCGCCTAAGGATGATATGGCATGCTCTTTTGGTGGTAAACTTGGAACTCCTCTGTTAGCGCGCTGATTGTTTCATTGAGAAAATGTGTATCGTGATCTCTCACCAATATTTTCAAGAAACAAAACCTGGTCAATACATATTCAAACAAACAAACAAAAAAATCCCCTGTACACTCTTTCACAGGTTGTGCCTCTTCCCATATGGTTAAATACTATGTTGGGTGATGATATAACACACACCTATTTTCTTTCCTAAGGGTTGAATTGGTCCTACAAAATCAATTGCCCATTTCTCAAATGGCTGCAATGACACCTACAAATTTAGAGACAGCTCATCCCTCTGTGAAGGCCTACTCATCCTCTGACATGCATCACATGCCTTACAATATGCTTTAAAATCTTTATGCAATGTCAGCCACCACAATCCAATGTGCAAAACCTTCTGCATTGTTGCTTTCCCTTTATAATTTCCTCCCATAGCTCCCCCATGAGCTTCAGTGAGGACACTGTTTCATTCAAAATTGGGCACATATTGTCAAACTATTTCATATGATCCAATTTTATACAAATGTTCGACAATTACAGAGAAATTTTTCATGCGCACTACCAAATCCCTTTTTTGTTGGCTGGTGTGTCCTTCTGGAGTTGTTTGTTGAGGCAAATTGATTACCTATCATTTAATTCTCAACCCGGGGGTTTCGTAAAACTTGCAAAGCATGCGTGCACTATATATGCTAGAAATTAACTTCTAATTTAGATCAATCTAACTACTAAACCAAATAACGACAAACCAAATTCACCTATTCTAATTCAACAATCATTTCAAAGGAAATTATAGTTCAGCGTTTGGAATTGAAATCTTAATCTATCACACTTGTAGGAATTGAAATCTTAATCTACCACACTTGCAGGAATTGAAGTCTTAATCTACCACACTTGCAGGAATTTAAAAGCACACCACTCTTTCAAAAATGAAATTGCATGAAATGAAATATACTCTAAGGGATCATGTTTGCATTATCAAATTAGGATCCTATGAAATGAATAATCAAAACCACATGATATGAAATGAAATAAAAAACAATAATTCTTAACTTCTAGATATGAAAGCAAATAAAAACAATCACTCTTAACCTCTCAGACAGGGAAAGATATGAAAGAAATAAATCTTAATCTATAAAAAGAAAAAATTCTCACACATTATATATGGCCAATCCAAAAGCATGAGTGATGGAAAGTTGAGAGGCTCCAAATACAAGCATAAGCAAATCAAAGTGAACATCAGTCATGAGTATGGTGCCAAATCCAAATTCTATATTCAAAATAAGAGCATTTCCCCAACTTTTCACATCTAGCATGATAGGAGAAAACGTCCCCTATTTATACAAAAAGATGAGAATCTATCTCATTATTGAGAGTCCATGAATCTCTCCCTATATCTATAGAGTTACAATCAAAATAGGAAATGATAAGACACATGTCTTCTTAGAGGTTCAATACAAATAGGAAATGATAAGACACATATCCTCATGATCCCATGATCTCCTCCACTCAAATTAGAATTTGGTTTTGGGAGGCCACATAAGGGTCTCTTAGAAGCTTCATTTTAACCTACACATGTCAAAAATCTCATCCCACTTGTTAGGTATAAGCATATGCACATTATTTTCTAATTTTTAACCATAAATTCACTTTAAAATGCTAAGAATTAATAAAGTTTGGAAAAACATAAATGTGACCCAATAATGATAATGATAAGGTAAATGTAATGAAATAGAGGTGGAGTGAAGGTGACAATATGGAAATATAAGTGAAAATGTAATGGAAGTGAACAACAATTTCAAGGCCCAACATTGTCCTTGTAGTCAGAAAGTGGATAATATCTGTGAGTTGGTTACGTACTATGTGCAACGCAAAGAGTTGTGCATCAGGCAACCCTTCCTCCAAATTAATAGGCTCCTCTCTTATCTCAATGCATGAAAGATGGTCAGATATGGCATTCAACCTTCCTAGCTTCATAATTACTTCAAAATCATATTCTTGGAATATAAGAAGCCACTTGCACATTCCTCCCCTAGCATAGGCTTATTGACTAGATACTTCAATGCAGAATGGTCTATGTACATCTTGAAATGTCCGCCTAGAATATAGTGCCTGAACGTTTCGAGTGTGTATACCATAGCCAATCCCTCGTGCTCTTTGTGGAGTAATTCTGATTAACTTTTGACAATTTTATGCTCACAAATGCTATAGGATGATCCAGTTCTCCTTCACCAACCTCTGTCAGCACTACTCTTAGCACAATACACAAGGAATCCACATGCTCGTGGAATTCCTTATTCCAGTCTGAGAATACCAAGATAAGCATGGTAACAATCTTCTCCTTCAACAAATACAAACTATTGACATTCTTCATTCCAACGGAATGTAGTGTCCTTCTTTAGAAACTTTTCCATGGGTACAGTAATCTAAGCATAAGCCTTAACGAATTTTCTATAATACTCAGTATGGCCTAGCGTTGCACGTAGCTTTTGAACACTCCTTGGGGCTTCCAAATTGATTATTACTATGATCTTGGCAGGGTTCACCTCGAAATAGACCTCCAAGAATTTATGAATGAACTCTTTGAATGTCATGATGACTATGCGAGAGAATATTGTCGGCGCATTCTTGAGTCCAAACAGCATTACTCTATACTAGAAACAACTCATGCTATCATGAAGGTTATATTACTCTTATCCTCTGGTGAGATCTTAATCTGATGGTACCCAGAGAACCCATCAGTGAAGGAATGCAACTCTTTTCCTCCCACATTTTCCATTATTTCATAAGTCAATGGTGTCGGAAAGGGATCATGGAAACAAACATCGCTAATATTTCTAAGATCTACGAAAATCCTTATTTCATCCTTCTGCTTCTTTTCTTGAACTACCATTGGACTCACCCAATCAGACTCCTCCATGGGTTCAATAATAACTGCTTCAAGCATCTTGTCCAACTCCAAGCAGACCTTTTCCTTGTACTTGGGATTAAGGCAGTATGGCCTCTGCTTAACAGGCTTCACATCTAGTTTTAGAGTTATTTTCATTACTCCCAAATTGCCTAGGATTCCTTTCAGATCCAAAAATTTTGTAGGGAACAAATCCTGATATTCGTGGAGCAACTCAGCGACTTTATCCACTATAGCATCATCCCAGTAATCCCCAATCTTCGCAAACTTCGGCTCTGCCTTTGTGGAAATGTTTACTTGCCTAGTTTTCAATGGCACGACGATATCTGGATTCTCTATCTCTGGTCCCTCTACCTCGCGGTGGTTTTCTGTTTTTAGGATGTTAATATTCCTTAGATCCTCATCCTCTCCTTCACCAGTCACATTATAGCATTCCAGCACATGGTGTAGCTAGGTGCTTTAGTCTGGTTGAATCAATTCCAAAGGATCTTGCAATATTCTGAAGATCGCTCCCTAAAACTACTACAAAGCCTCATCAATGCTTTCAAACCCATCTCCAAATTTGAATGTCCTCATGAACCCTTCTCTTAAGACATCCCATTCCGCGGTGTCATGGAAAAGATCTGTCTCCAAATACCAGTTCATAGGGATTACTTATAGAGTGTGATAGAATAAATGCACCGATTCTGGCTACGGCTCTATTCCATATACCTTAGCCCATTTAGCCAAGAGATCACATGGATAATTCCTCCCATCATACTTCTTAGTTACCCATATTTTATGCTGACTAATTTGCATTCTCATCATTCTTAGGTAATGACGCCACTCATCACATTTGTCTTTATGCGTACCCCACCATTGATCAGGCGTAGTGCATAGTGCCCAATCCAACTCCTAAAAATGGTAATCCTTTGGAACTTATCTTTCAAAAGCATCCAAAATTTTATCCACGATAGTTAAGCCATCATAGTAAGCAAAATCTCTTACCTCCGATGATACAGAGTGTAGTGATTTCATCATCATGTTGTAGTGCAATGTGAATACTTCATCCAGCATGTTTTTCCAAAGTTCCAACTCTTCATCTGAATCTGAAGTACAAGAACTTTTGCGGTCCCATGCAATTCGTCCATCGACTATCGAATTAACCTAGTCTTAGTCTCGTCCTGTTATTTTATAGATATGATCCAAATCATCATTGTTATCCTCATAGCCGTGAACTGGTTCAGTATAGCGTGGTCCTTCTGTAGGGTTCAATGGTGCTACAATACAGAGAAATTTCCTTTCAAACAACATTGTTCACTTCCTAAAATTGATGACCCCATTCACTTCAATAGCCCAATCATCAAAAATCTCTTTTACTTCAAAATCATCTAGCGTGCTCGCACTTTTGATATATACGATAACCCCCTGCAATTAGCCCATAGGGATAATCTTCTACTGGTTCGCCATCCTCAGTTGAATTAGAGACCACTACAGCAAAGTTCTCCCCATCCTATCCCAGGTTTTCTTAGGTAATACATTCACGTCAAACCCCAAATTTAGAATAACTTGGTCCATCTCATAGTTTGCTAACTATGCGATAAGCCTCATCTCGCGCCCTATTCTTACCTTATGTTTATCGATATTTCTAATTATGTGGAGTCAATAAGAAGAATTATCCTTACTGACACACTTTTTGATCAACTCTTGTATCCCTTTGGCAGCCTTGCTGTCGTGCAATAATTTCATACAAGTCTCCAAGAATGTGGTAAGCATAGAGGGGTCAACCTCTGTAGATGTGGTGGTATCTGACAGTTTGTTCTAACTTCTTGAGGTAGAGGCCTTAACACAACTTTTCCTCACCTCCATGAATGTTTCCTTCGTGCGCTCTAGATCAAACCCCACCTCTTTTTCTGGAGCCTTGCCGACCCACTGAATTTCTTCAGGTCATTTCACTTTATCATCACCAGTCATCATTATGCTTCATAGCACATTATTCACAATGGGATCCTCTTCGCTAGGCTCAACCCTCATCATTAGTAAATTTTGGGTACGCTGCTGAGGTTGCCTCTTCTTCTCCTGCAATTTAGCTATCAATATAGGGCATTCTTATATTGCATGGTCAAACTTAGTGTAGTGTCGACATGACGGGCATGTATGGTTTGTGTAGTCACATGTGTAGTGTCCGGGTGTCTCGCAATTATAGCAAATAAATTTCCCTCGACCTCTCCCAGGTCGTCCTCCTCCTCAGCCTCGTCTGCAGCCATGATATCCTCCACATGCTCCCCCAGCGCCCTAATCCAGAGGTTGAGTTTCTGCTTGCATTCAATACGTGGGCATTCTATCCATGATTAATTTTTGTAGCTACGACAACACTGTTCATAATGGCCCACAGATTTACAAAAATCACAAAATAATTGTTGGGGTGTCTGGAAGAATTTTTGCAGCTCGTGGCCATTGTTCGTTACATGTTTTCCAACAACTTGACAGATAGCACACCATAGCGTGGGTGTTGTACTTGGTCCTACTGGAGCTTCCTGCCTTAGGAACATTGGCCCTCCACCTTTAATATAGTTCGTGAAGACAGGGCAATGATCTTTGTCATGCCCCTGGTTTTTACAATTGAGGCACCAAACCTCTTCACACACCTCTGGCTGAGCCCCTTTTTCCTTCTTCAAGCTCTCCAATTCCAAGTAGAGATTCTACAATTTCGCATGAATCTATTGAACCCCCAGAGAATCATCTTGAATAGACATTTCATGCAATCTCATTGCAATTTCCAGGGCCTCCGCCTGAGTTCCTATCTTTTTCTTTGATAAAGCAACCCTTAGGTGGGGCAAGAGCGAGGCTATGAACCATTTGTGGTGCTGACTATATGTGAGATCCATATTAGCTTCGAGGATCTGGAACTTCAATCTTTGATCTAATTCCTAGGGTGTTTCGTTGGGCCTCATCATGATTTCCTTGAATCTGATTACTGACCGTGATTCAAACTTAGGCTTATCGAATTATTTGTTCAAAGAAGTTTGAGTGTCTACTAATGATGGTAGTGGGTTATCGGTGTAGTACTTAATGTACCATGTCAGTGCGTGGTCCTGCAGAGTGATAAACAATTGCACCTTATTTATATTATCATCTGTAATTTGTTGTCTTATCCATACAACCCTGACAACAAACCAAAATTGATCCAGATCCTCACTTCCTAAGCCCTTGAAAACGGGAAACTTCATGGTATTCAACATGTTGAATGGTGATGGAGGTGGTGGTAGCATGGGAAAAGGTGTATGTTGTGGAGGTGAAGGTGGAGGTGGTTTGGGCAAATGAGGTATCCGTGAAAACCTTGCCTTATCAATTATACAACACTTCACGGTGAGGCGTGTACAACTCCCTCCTCATGACTTGAAGGAGGTTCTATCAATGGGCTATATTCAAGAATTGTCTTCCTTGGTTTCTAAAACTACGTCCGCTTCGCGTAGATCGAAACATCAAGGTAATGGCATAACCTTTTTTTCACACAAGAGCATCTTTATCCAAGTATTCAAAGATATTAACTACTTACCTCACGACCCCTTGAAGAAGCTTCACTGAAACTCACTGAGGTATCAACTATTAACTCTATAACAAATCCTTCAATGACTCAATCAAACCAGTGATCAACTATGTGTGCAATATTATCTTCAAAAGCTTCCAACCTCCGCACAAGCTTCGGGGTCCACACTATCGGATAGTCAAGCCTCCACCTTCCTTGGCCATCTACCAATTTAGCGAGCCACTCAAACAATTTGGTCAGGAAGGTTTAGAAGAATATTTCATGTATTTCTATGTATAAATATCTATCCAACCACTGATCTTTTTTCAGGCATGGATTTATGTTTTCTTACGCCGCAAATTCGTGGATCTTTCTATCCAACCACTTCTCAATTTCCTTCTTGGTCAGATTCTATTGATGCGACATCACACATCTCTTTATGCAGATACTAATCCCAACAATGGAACCAGTTCTCAGCTTAGTGGGTCTTGACCCAGGTTCAGAGTTAGTTGCACCAAATGAATCCCTACACAACTGGCCCTTTTGGAATCAATCTGTGGAGCATGGAATGAAATCGCACCCAAAGTAGTATGGGGGGATGTTGGAACCAAGTCTCTACACCCAAAGATTAGTGTGATGTCGTAAGTGCCCTAGATTTGTCTTCACAAAGATCAATAGTCCCTTATGGCTTATCAATATTTTATCAGCCTCTAGACCTCCACTAAGGTCTATTACTGGCTTTCATGGACCCTGAATAGGCGAATTGGCTACTTACATACATCATAGATTATTCTTAGCCCAATATTTACTTAGATCTACTTAAGTGTTTGATATTTGTGACATAGAACAATATAATCTTTGCACAAGTACTTAACATTAATTGTGTTCAGCTATCAATATAGATCCAGTAAGTTCACGCATCAATACATCATTATTTTATAAAACTATTATTCATCACAACATAAATCACATTCATAGATAATAGAAGATAATAGATAAAACACAAGTATTTGTGCACTAATATTCTTTATTGATATTCAGTTAAGCTTACAGACTCAAGACTTCCTAGCGCACTAACTTGGAGGGGTTGGCACACTTAGTCGCAGACTGTACTCTAGGCCTCTACGCTCTCAACTGTAGAGCCTTTCTTCTACCTTATACACTAACTTAGACTCCTTCTCTTGTACCCATAGAAAACTTCTATTCCTCAATTATGATCCTTCCTCAAACTCTCTAAGACTCACCTATTTATACAATCCCATGGTTTGTGGACCATGGGTAGGTCTTCAAAAGCTAACTCAACTTACATAAAACCCTTTTTGACTTTTTAATTAACTATGCACTCCGCGACCATAATTTTTGGAGAATTTACATATATTTACAACAAAACTTGGGCTTTTGCACCAAAACTGACCTAGGGACCCCATTCCAACATAACAAGTTTTGGGTATTAGTCCATTGTTTTGTCGGATCCATGATATGTGGACCTTGGTCTTGTAGTAAGGAATCCTATATAAAGAAGATGTAATACTTTCTCAAATATAACTAAATAAGCATATATTATTCATATTCTCTATCTTGAGTATGTATTTTTGGGGAAGGCTACACAGCTGAGTGTGCAAAGGCCTTAAAAATGTTGTAGCTGAGTGCGCAAGGGCCTTGAAAAGGTTGCAGCCGAGTGTGCAAACCACCTGTAGCTGAGTGCCGAGACCACCTACAGCTTGGTGCGTAGGTCAGGGAAGAGAACGTATTGAAGATCCTTATTAATAAAGAAGAAATTTTGGAAAAGTATTTTGTATCTTTATGTGTTCATTCTCTATTTTTATTGATATCATTATGCATTCTTTTTACTTAATTATGCCAAAGAACACATGTTATATTATTTTCTATCATGTCTATGCATTAAGTACTAATCTATGTAGTTAATAATTAGGATGAAGTTATTCATGTGCACAAAGTTGTAGGTAGATATAGGACATAAGTAAACACACATATGCCACAACACACATATCCCTTTGGCTAGAAAAGCCTAGTTCTGCAACCTCCCATAACCATCTCGGGTGAGATTGTGATCTTCTTGTAGGTCGTTGCCAAAAGGACCAGTGGTTGAGGGTTTTGTTGGTGTGCAACACACTCTAAACCTAAGTCAAGCCCCCTTAAACCAAAAAATGTTTCCATTGCTGGGACAAGGATATTCTTAAGGGATATGTTTTGGCGTCCGTCGAAGAAAGAAATCCAAGAGTGGGTTGAATAGAAAGAAAGAGAATTTGTGGAAAAGAAAATAGAAACCCTTGATTATTAGCTAAAAACTAGTTGCAGAAGTATATATTTTAAGAGAAATATGAAATATTCTTTGGTTTGTTCCACATTGAATTGTATGAGTGGGTATCTAAGTTGATCGAGAATAAGACTTGTTTCAAGAACGACGAACCTAAGGAGTGGAACCTTGAATTGATATGGACACTCAAGAACATCAGTAACAATAGCTCAAGAGATGTTGATTTATGGATTGATAGAATTTTGGGAGGATTTATCGTTGAGTTCATAGTAAATTCAATCGTTTCCTATAGTGAAGTTGAATGAAGGTTTTTCAAAGAACCACAAGGTAAGTTCTTAATATCTTTTAATCTCTAGATTAAGATGGTATTGTGCGAGAAAGGGATTCTATGAATGTAGTCACATTAATGTCTGGATGAAGATGATATAAGCCTAAAACAGGGTCTATGTGAAGTGGAAAACAATACGGAATAGATCTGGAGAATTTTATTGAGACTAACTATAGCCCCTTGTTAGGAGGACTTGAAGGTGAATAAGAAAGAAGTAACCCTACAACCCCATGACATTCCCCTTCTCGTCCTAAAGGCATGTCGAAGTTAGGAATTGAGAAGAATCAAGGTGTCTTTGCTATTCCCCATCCATCCATCCCCCTTACACCCCATCCCCCTCAACAAAATTCCCCTACACCCCCACCCCATCCCCATCCACCTAGCCCTATGAGAAGGAAAATGGCGGATGAAATTAAGATGCCTATTTTTAAAAGACTGGGATGAGAGGATCTTGACCAATTATGGTTTGTAGTTGATGCAATATGGATGGCAAGACAGATCACTAGTGATGATGTGAAGAAGACACAAGTCATCACATCGCTACAAGAAAGAGTGCTAACCTGGTATATGAAATACTTAGTGACTAACCTAACTTCTTCATTGGATGAAATTAAGAAAACATTGGTATAAGAATTCAAGAAGATGAAATTAGAATCACATGCATCACAGAGCTAAAAGAAATCAAGCAGACAACAATTGAATATGTCTTGGAGTTAGATCAATGATTTAAGGTGTTGATGGGTCAAGTAATCTTTAATATACCCCCGGAGCAACATAAATAATGGTTCATAGCCACACTACTACCACATATTAGGTTCCCATTGACACATCAGAAGAATGTGACTCAAGACGAAGCATTAGAGATTGGGATGAATTTGGAAGCTTCACTGATTGGAGATACTCATGCATGAGTATAATAGATATAGAGTCAACTAGCCAATTTTACCTTGGAATTACAAGATCTAAAGAAAGGTAAAGAGATCAAATTAGAAGTATCGTGTACAAGATGCAAAGCAGAGCGTCATTATAAGGATCAATGCCCTATGTTCAGAGATTATTTGGCAAGTGGAGCACCTAATCTAGTAAACCTAGTTCTGTGGTATGATATTTGTAGAACGAGAGGCCAACATTGCTCTGAATATTTCTACCTATTAAAGAAGTATGTGAAGACCCTTGAACAACTATTTTGCAATGTTTTTAGATTAGTAGGCCATGATGAGAAAAATTGTCGAAGTTATGACTTAATGATGGAGCGCATTGTTGATGCTTATAAACTATAAGTTGAGGGACATACACACGAGGAGCCAAGCTAGCACACTAGTTGAGGAGGATTCTAAGGACAAGGATGAGGAGTTGGATGAGGACGTGACCATATTATCTATTATAACTATGGAAAGGTAGGACACTTCACAAGAGATTGTCATAACCCTATGACAACCTGTAGTTTCTACAAATATTTTGATCATGTGATATAAGAATGCCTCGTTCTTATTGCGAAGATGTAGGAGAAGAGAAACGAGTAGTCTTAAACATATATCTATATGATGACCATTGAGCCAAGGGAGGATCAACCATGCATTGGCATTGTAACAAGAAGTGGAGTTGTGACTGGAAATGATAAAGACAATGGGAAAAGGGAACTTGAATCTACATGGGTAAGGAAAACTACTAAAAAAGTTCTTGCATTTGATATCTTGAAGGAAGAGTAAGTATTCATGAATGCGAGGAGAAACTTTATGGATGATGGGGCCTCGACCTCTACTATGCAGCTGAATCAAAAGGATAACTATAGGATAGTATCATTTGTGACACAAGATGTGGATTTGAATATTTTGAAATCTTTTATACAAAATTGCATTAAGTTGTTGAGAAATCAGAAGGTCGTAGAGGGATTGCAAGAATTGATAGAATATTGTGATCCTAAAAAGGTACCACAGAGTGAGATATGCGCACTGAATATTCTACATAGACACAAGAAATGACTGGAAAGGAAATGAGGCTTACAACGTAGATTAGGGAATATGACATGGATCAGGCTATCTTGGATCTAGGGTCTGATTCCAATGTCTTATTGAAGAAAACTTGGGAATTGATGGGTAAGCCGAATTTACAACAATCAACTATCAAGATGAGGATATCAAATCAACAGAGGATTGTCCCTCTAGGAAGTTTGTTAGGTCTCACAGTAGACATTGACAAAGTGCGCACTACCACTGACTTCGAAGTGATTGAGATTGTGGATGACAGTAATCCCTACCCTGCATTGCCTGGATAAGATTGGACGTTTGATAACATGGCTATAATTAACTTGAATAAAATGAAAATGATATTTGAAAGCAATAATAGGAGATTTATAGTGCCATTAGATCCATCGGAGGGAGAAAAATATATTGAACCTATCAAAGAATAGTACAGTGTGGATGACCTCGAAAACATTTATCAAATTTAAAAAAGAAATGGATTAACCCTACTGCAAATGGAAAACTGATTTGGGAATGATATAGTTCCTGCACTTCATATTTAGAAGAGGAATTGGAAAGCTAGTAGAACAAGTTGCATGAAGTGTCTACCCATTTACCTTTGTTTGATGGTTTGGGTAATATAAATATGAAAGATGAGTACCCTAAAGTCATAGATTGTTATTTTAGGATCAAGCAATAAGGGATACTCCTGTTAGATGGTGGGGTACTCATAAGAATAATATAGGAGATTGGAAAAAATTTCGAAGGTTGATGTGGATAAGGTTTGATCAAATAAAAATAGAGCTCGTAGATGAGTGTGATGGCCAAAATGATCCTATAGACCACATAGAGATATGTATGGTAGTTTGGGGAGAAATTCCGTGAGAATAATGGATGAATGGCTTCATGCATACCCTAGAGACAGTTCCTCAGAATTGGTATATGGAAACTGAGCTTCGACATGGTATTATTGGTTGGTGTTATACAAGAATAGTGTCCACACAGATGCTGCTATTCCCACTAAGATGGGTGGCTATCTTAGAAACAGACAATCAAAGTCTACTATTGATTCCTTTTATGAAAATAGATGAGAGGAGAACCAAGAGGGCCAACCTGAGTCTTGCACTCGATTTTCCTCTCACTTCTTGATAGAAGTTTTTCCGCTTGCTCTTGTCTGCTCAGCTTCAAAAGGACCTATAGAATCACAACAACATACTACTATGCAAGAAACAAGGATCTAAGTTCATAAATAATGCAGGATCATATGTGCATTAACCATATAAAAGCATATATAAACAAGTACACAAGAATATGGAAGGAAACAAGAATAGCTTTATTCAGATAAAAAGTAGAAAGAATATTACAACCATGAGCTTTGACCCAACATCATCCTCCAGCTAAGAAGCCCTTATTCACCTCAAGCAAAGCAAAATCACCCAACACTGTGAATGTACACCATAATACCAACAACAATTCTCTATAAGTTACAAAATTCCAGCCCTTGGATCTCTGTGTTGAGGGATCCATATATAGATGATTACAGAGAGGTGAATCATCTTTTGAAATCTTGATTAGTGTCTTCTCTCTGATAGTTCCTGCTTGCACTTGGAGAATGATGACCTCTTACTCATCCCTGGTTGAAAATGGAGTGGCAAGTGTCAAAGGGGAAGCTTCTGGAAGATTCCATGATCTTCCACCTTGCATTTTTGTCCCTTCCATTTGTCCATTCCCGACCATTGCACCCTACAGAGGAGAAAAATAGTATGCATCACACCCTGTACATTGGGAAGGTGATATGCATTGCACCCTCTGCATTGAGCTTTCAGTATGGTCTAGTTTTGACCATTTATGAGCAGTTTTCAGTGGAGAACTTCTGGGAGATGATGTAATCAGTTGACCTTGTTCCTTTAGATAGTGAAGCAAAACTTTTAGGGACTTAAGAGCCCTCAGTTTATGAACATTTGTGATTGGGGTTGAAGTGCCGAAAAATTTCTATAACAGTTGCCCCCTAAAGCATGAGGTCGTTAATCTTTTTTGATGTCGGGTGAAATGCTTTACTATGAGGATCTGAAGTTTTTCTGAGCTAGGAGGCAACCTGTAATAAGATACAATGCAATACATTATTTGACAACATTTTTTCATGATCTAGCTGAGGCGGGCATTCCCATGCTCAGCTTTATAAACTCATTTTCATGTACATAGGACAGACGATCGTCTGTGTGACAGACTAATGATATGGACACATCATCCTTTGATTTGGATTGTCATATGTTCGGCAATGATGTACACTGAATGTTTTTATATTCCTGAATATATCACAGCCCAGATGGATGAAACTAGATCCGAGGTATTCAAAACTCGACCAATTTTCACTCCGAGTACAAGTCGATCCATGTGAAAAATGTTTTGGAGTCGAACATGGAAAGACATCGCCTGATTACCAGCCAATGATGTAAGTTGTTAACAGGCGCGAGAGGAATCACCAATAATGACAATGACCATCAAGGTACTACAGTACAATTTATGTGGTATGAAAAAGGGACTTGGGATCAAACACCACACAAAATCTCTCAGCCGAAGGCCATTGATGTAAACCTGTCGCCGAAAGTGAGAAACTTGCCATTAAGGCATGCAAGCTTCAAAGTACTGAAAGGGTTGCTCCTAAGTCAACTTCTTGGATAATGAGCTGATTTCGACAATGTTGAAAATAATACTGAGAGGGGAGGTGAATCATTATTATCTAGTCCTTTTAACAATTATTCCTTATTTATACTTTGAATTATTTTTGCATATCAGTACCATAAAACAATGAGCATGAACAAGAAAAAACATACAGTCACATCAAAGAACACCAGATATAAGGTGGAAACCCAATGTGGGTGAAAGCCACCTGCTGCAATATGTCTCTATCTTCTTTCAAATTAGAAACTCCTTTCACAATGGTCTTGTACTGGTGCAGTCCTTTACCAGTACGCAGGTTGCAACCTGCAGAGAGCTACAACTCTCTCTTGTTTTCCAGTCTCTCCTGGAAGGGAGCTACAAC
>APFE030693295.1:82744-95934 GCA_000404065.3 Pinus taeda | reverse complement strand
CGAGAGATCACCCTTCACAGATTCGCTTTCCACTTCACTTTCATATAGATCGAGCTTTTGAAACAATAACCTAATATTTCAGATCTTAAGATATTCAACCAAAAAGCATACACAAGCCAAATGATCTCCTTTGATTTATATAGGCAAGCTCTTCCTCAAATCATGGACCAATACCACGGGCCAAAACCATAACAAACTAATACCATCAACTTAATGCTAGGGATCAACACGTCTGTCGAGATGCCATGGTCGAAAAACCATAGGTTCACATTCCAAGGACTAACTACCATGGACCAAAGGTAAGTTGTCCCACATGAAATAAACTTTTCTCTGCATAAAATTCCGTGAACTTTTCTCCTGCGTACTTCTTAATTCTCATCATATTAAGAGCCATGCCATGGGTGTTGCCATCAAGTACAACATCTGTAACATATAACCATACCAGAAACATAATGCTAACAGACAAGAAGCGACCCGTCGCAGGAGGGCATTGATGAATCCCACATCAACGACACGAAACGAAGAAAATGATTTTGGAGGTGAAAACAAACTAACAATATAGGGTTTAGGGTGGCGGTCATGAAGGAATGAAGCATGAATGTATTGCAGTGGGTGAGACACAGGTGAATTGTCTGAGTGACTTTTCTTGAACATATCGGCGACACTGACGATGGATTGGTAGCGTTAACCCCAAATATGGATGGTGTGATGGACCAATGGTGAAGACCAGTGAACGGAACAACCGAACCCAGCATGGATGCGGAAGGAAAGTGTCATGTTCAAGAGCGACTTGCTACCAATAAAGTTTCTTCTTGTTTTCTTCCCAATTTTGCCCAGTCATTGATGACCACTACCTCTTTATTTTTGTCAAGCATGAGGAGGATAAGATATGCTTTTTCTATAATCTGCCCTTCGGGCGAACCTATCACTATATTTTAGCAAGCCTAGCAACAATGAAACTCGTTCTCGTCCTGTTGGATGAGTTTGTCGGTATTTAGTTTTAACGAGTTTAATGACAAAGATAACTCGGTCTCTTCCAATTTTAGAGAGTCTGAAAGAAATGGAAAGAAGACTGCGAAGATTCTTTTTCATTGTATAATCCCTTAAGTCTGAAAAAGCGTAAAATAATACAAAAGGGATGAATTTTCGATAGTTTTAACAAGCCGAACAAGACAAGCACTCGATATTTTTGTATAATAATCCCTCAGGTCCAAAAATATTAAAATATAGAGGGATAGCACTTCTGATGCCTTTTAACGAGCTGGAGAGGCTAATCGCTCGGTAATCTTTTCATATTTTACAAGTCAGGTGAAAAGAGCTTAAAGAAGACTTGTTTTCGAGGAACGAGTGATGGTTTCGGGTAGCAGCTGATTCCAGGTAAGATTTGGAATTTTCCAATCACGGTAGTGTTACAAGGATGGCTAGCAGAATCACTCTTCGCGATGTTCCTTGAAGGGGTAAACAATCATATGGGGGTGAATGATTGGCTAAAAATACAGTGAAGGTGATGGCGAGAACACGACCAAGGCTCAAAAGCTGGTGATAAGGCATTCACAATGGTTATTTACCTGTTCATTTTTTAATGAGCTTAAATGCGGGGAGAAACACTTGCTCATGAGTTATGTTTATTTTTTAACAAGCTTGAACTATGCACTAAAACTGCTCGTGGAGAGTTTATTTTTTAACGATCTTGAACTCTATGACAACATTGCTCGCCATGATGGTCATTGATTTTTTTATTTACCCTTAACATTTTGCTCTTTCACAGATAGTACTACCTGTTCATCTGCCTCATCAAACCAATTAGAAATGAAAACATATGTATGATAAATGAGTCAAAACACTAATATTTTACTTGAATTACGTGCATAGTAAATTAAAAGTGACTTTTACCTCTCATTTTACGATTTCATTTGAATTTGGTTTGTTGGAGCTCTGGAGGTGCTTTTCCCCCCTGATTTTCACCAACGGATTCTGAGAGATTCTGTGGATGATTCTCGACGTCGTTCGGACCAGGTAGGAGCTAAACTTGTGCTCTTTCACTACATGCCTTTCATTTTGGATTTTGAGCTCATTTCCCTGTTCTACTAAGCCCCTGGGGTTTGAAGAACTCACCCTAGGATCATCGCACCCTTCCTTAGTCAAAAGGTGCAATTCATACTGATGTCTCCACTGACTAGTTAGCATGAATTGCTCCTAGAACACTTGCTGGGGTGCAATGGGCGCAGGGAGGAAACTTTTTTCATAGTTTCCTCTGGAAATTTTTTCCTGTTTTCACCAAATGAATATCCTGACTCTTCCCTTGTTTGTTTTTCAGAGATTCATCAGAGGAAAATGGTTGTCACATGGCAAGAACGTGAGCATGAAGAAGAGGACGTTGTTTCTTTACATTATCCGGGCACAGTAGTTGCATTACAGAACTGTGGCTTGCTGAAGTTTTTTCATCTCTCGAGCATGAGAAAACAAATTAGTTTGTTGCAGTATTTCCTCAATGCCTGGGATCCTGTCAACTAGGTATTCTAGATTACGGGCAAATTGATCCCCTTGACAGTGGTGGACATCTATTTTCTGACCAGCTTATCGAGGCATGGTGCGCCTCTCTCTTTATCAGGCTCCACCCGTGGGCGTGAGTCTGTAAGGGAGTACATTCGCCGACATTGTAGAGAGGGATCTCAACCGAGTGCAGACGGCAAGATCAACATCCGAGACGTCACTGACCAGCCCTTGCGGACCATCCTGTTTACCTTTGCTAGACTGGCTGGTAGTTATGCTCTTGATATAGCCAACAGATCTTATATGTAGTATGCTTTGGAATGCCTTGAACCAAAGGTGTTCAATTGGTGTGATGCAGCACTTTCTGTGATGAAGGAATAGTTGACAAAGGTGAAGAGCGAAAGATCCAAGAACTTTGGTTATGGTTCTATTTTGACTGCTTTCGCCTTGGAGCGAATCCCATTGATGCATCCATAGTATATATCACTTGGCCTACCTCCACCGACCAAACCACGGATGCAGAGATGGTTCAATCTCATGTCTCGGCATGCTGGTCAGCCCCTGATTTCTTTTTCTGAGAGCTTCTTTGAGTGGTTTGACCATCAGGAGATGGTCTATACCAGGTTCCCATATGCTGGTATGGACTTCTGAGGTGATTCGGATTTGGCATTGCCGGTTGGAGAGCAGTGGGGTGTCATGGGTAATTTTCTTCTGACCATATCTCTGTTCATTGTTGTTTATAATGTTCTTATATTCTTATGATCAAGACTAATCAAAACTCATGTGTTAATGCAGATGTTGGCCCAGTTCGACCAACAGCACACCGTAGAGACCCAGCGGTTGTTCCAACGGGAGAAGCTGTTGGGAGGGCTATCCTTCGCGACCTTGATATGGCCGAGACTCTTTCGGCACTACAGGACCAGATTGAGGGTCTTACCCTTGGTATCCCGGACATGAGGACCGATGAGCTGCCTTTGCGGTTGCTGCGACATACCACTGGAGTGTCGAGTCAATGGACTAGGCTCTTACGCATGATTGCACAGGCAGTAACTTGTTATCACCAGTATCATTAGACTAGGGTGCCCCCTAGCGTTTTGAGTTTTGGGTCATTTGACCAATTTTTTCTTGGTTACAGAACATTATGTACAGACTATAAATAGTTATGGAATATATTTTTGATTTTCGGAGCTTTATTTTGGTTCAGTTACAATATTGATGTGATGCTTCTTTTTATAAATGTCGCAAATGTCTATCTAACATATAATTTGCCAATGAGTCTGTTAATGTGTTTAAACTTATGGAAATATCTTGATATTGGATGAAATCAAACTGTCTTTCCAAAATTATGACCCTTAGGAACATGCGATAGATAGCTGGATTTCGTACGGCATAGATGCTGGTGAGTTGTAGGATGACGAGCTGCGAGTCTAGCCTGACGACAAGTCAGCATATACCATGTGTGATAGCATCAGAAAGGAGTTCTATTAATGCACTGTACTCAACGATATTGTTCGTAGACTGACCAATACATACTCCTCTGAAACTTACTAACTCACCGCTGGGATTGAAAATGGCCCATGCCACAGAAGACAGATTCCGCGAGCTATGACTTGCCCCGTCGGCATATCCGACAAACAATCCCAGTAAGTTCAATATATGCAATGAATGCAAAAAGTGGATTAATTAACCAAATCAAATGCTTTTGGCGAAAACAAAAATGTAACAAAAGCACGAGGACTACTATGCGAGATCAAGCATAGTAGCGTTTGAGGTACAACCAGTTGCGAGGTTGCACCAGTGGAATGCCATCATAGTCCATCAACTCGTAGGCTCCTTTTGCTAATACTCGTTTAACAATATAAGGACCCATCCATAACAATTTCAATTTCCCTGCTCCCAATTTATCAGATTCCTGGTCATAAAGAAAAACTAGGTCACCCTTTGAGAAGACGCGAGGTTTGACATTTTTGTCGAACTGTGATTTGACTCGTTTCTTATGAGCCTCATTAGTCGAAGCTGCATCACGACAGGTTTCATCCAAATGGATTAATTCCAAGAAACAAGCCTCTTCTTCTGAGGTTCTGGGGAGAAGGTCGACTGCGAGTTTGAGGGACGAGATTTCACATTGAACCTGTAAGATTGCTTCGAGACCGTAGACCAATTGAAAATGTGTGAATCTAGTTGCATTTCTTACCGACGTCTAGTATGCCCACAAGGCCAAGTACAGGATTAGGTGTCAATCCCGTTTGTGGACTCCAATCATCCTTTGCAGCATTCGCTTTAGGACTTTGTTGATTGCTTCAACTTGTTCGTTAGCTTGCGGATAGTATGGAGTAGAGCTGTCGTGGGACAGTCCTAATTTGGTAGCCAACTCAACCATCATGTGATTGCGAAAATGCGATCCATGATCTGTGAATATGGCCTGTGGAACGCCGAATCTGGAGACTACATGATTGAAAAAGAAAAGGACAACCATTTCACCACTGTTGTTTAATGTAGGCATTGCCTCGGCCCATTTGGTAAAATAGTCCACCGCGACTATTATGTACCCATGCCCCCCGGTCAAGGTGGGGTTACATGTCATGAAATCTATGTCCCATTTGGTGAATGGCCCAACAACTACTACTGGTTGCAACGGTGCGAGTGGTCTTCTGGTTTTTCTATCGAAAATTTGGCAAGCATGACAACTCCTAATTGCGGTTATGCAATATTTGAACATTGTTGGCTAGAAGTATCCTGCCTGTAAAAAAATTTGCACCGTAGCATAACCAGATTGATGCCCCCCACACGCGCTTGAATGGCAGTCATTCAAGACTTTTTTGGCCTCCTCAAGGGTGAGGCACCTCCGCAAAACTGTATTGATACCACGATGGTAAAGAGTATCACCGATGATCACGTAGTCTTTTCCTTAGTATCGAATACGTCGTTGTTCGAAGCGTGAGGTATTAGACCTGTATGTTTGTGTCTAGAGATAAATGATTATATCTCTGTGCCACAAATTGCTTGAAGATATCAGAAACAAATGTTCACCCACGATTGCTTCTTCGTATGTTGCATCATTGGACGATAATGGGAGATTGCATAGTAACTCTGTAAATACCAGGTCTTTCTTTGATTTGGATTTTTTGAATTCCAAATCAAAATCTTGTAGAATTTCTATCCATTTTGAATATTTGCCCCCCAGCAACTGTCGTGACAATATATAAGTCATGGGGTTGTAATCTGACAAAATGGTAGTCTTCCTAAAGAGGACGTAGTGTCGAAATCTCTGTATTTCTTGAATAGCTGCGAGGGCTAGCTTTTCAACGTAGGAGTATTTCATTTTCGTATCATTTAAGTTTCGGCTTAAATAATATATAGGATGTTCAATTCCATTGTCTTCTTGAACTAAAACCATTGCTATGGTTGTATCTGCTGCAGCCAGATACAGGTTAAAATCTTTTTGATAATCAGGAGCATACAATAATGACGCTTGTATTAGAGATTTCTTTAAAGCATTAAAGGAAGCTTGCGCGACCTGGTCCCAAATGAAGGGTACATCCTTTTTCAAAAGATGAGTATAACCTTTAGCTAGTTTCGCATAATTTGGAATGAACCTCCTAAGGAAATTTGGTTTCCCTTGGAGTTTCTAAATTTGAAGCAGGCTTGAAGGTAGAGGCAAATCGATGATTGCCCGAACCTTGCAGGGGTCAAGACGAATCCCATCCTTTGAGACAACGAAGCTAAGTAAACGACCAGAACTAACACAAAACACACATTTGTGCGGATTGAGCCTTATATTGTAGTGTCGGAAACGTAGAAATATTGCTCTCAAATGGCGCGGATGATCGGTCTGCTTTCGCGAATGAGCTGGGAGATCATTGAGATAAGGTTGAATGATGTTTTTGATGTCATGGAAATCATAGTTCATTTCTCTCTGAAAAGTTTCCCCTGCGTTCTTCAAACCAAAGGGTAGCTTGCGATATGCGAATGTGCCCCACGGACAAATGAATGTAGTTTTTGACTGGTCCTGTGGGTAGATATTTATTTGATTATACCCAGAAAATCCATCAATGAATGAAAATATTTCACATCTAGCGCATTCATCAATAATCTAGTCGATAAAGTGTGTAGGGTAGTTGTCTTTCGGACAAGTTTGATTTACATCCCTGTAATCAACGCACACTCTAATCGTTCCTTGTTTTCTCATTACAGGAACAATATTTGATACCCAATCGGTTAGAGGAATGGGGTAAATGAAACCAGCATGGAGGAGTTTCTCAACTTCTGCCTTGATGGAAACGACTTTCTTGGGGTGCACCTGCCTTAGTCGCTGTCATACCGGTTTGACATTTGGATACATCTTAATCTCGTGTTCAACTATGCTCGAGTCGATACCTGGCATTTCATCATATGACCAAGCAAAGACATCTCTAAACTCGCGAAAGAGAGTGCTATATATTTCCAGTTTGGAAGAAGAACAAAATTTGCCAACATGAATGTTCTCTACAACATTTGTTTTCATCGAGATGTTTATGGCAATAGTCTCTTCGATATTGGATAGGTTTCTCTTGTAATCCACCATGTTTATAGTATTTGTTAGAAAGTCAAATACTGAAGGATGTTGTAGGTCACCGGAATTATCTTCTTTACAAGTTGCAAGATGGGAACGATGGTGGTGATCTTCCCATGGTGCCCCATCAATCATCATCGATTGAATGATTCCTTCGTTTGTAAGGTGTACTTGCGACCAAGGATCTGAAGGGGTGCCATATTCCTTAGACCTATCTATCCAAAAGCTTGATGAGCGTTGATGCTGGTTTGCCTCCCATGCTGAGAACATTGATTGCTATAATATTTCCAGTGGAGTTAGAGGCAAAACCTACGAATGATCCATTTTAACATCATTTCCTGACATCTTTCGAATGGAAGATATCATATTGCAGGTTCCTACATTAGCCACTTCCGCCAAATTGGTAGGAGGCGGTAGGGTAAAAGTTCCCATTAACGTAGGGTATTTTAGTAGGCCTACTCCGATATTATGAAGCATGTTAGGGCTTCCATGGATCATTGGAATGCTTCCCGTAACTTGCGAACTGTTGGGGAGAAAAGTTTGTTGGTCGATGATTGTAATTCCTCCTTGGGAAGGAAATGCAATTTTCCTAAAGTAGGTTGAAACAACAGCTGCCATGGCATATATCCAGGATCTTCCCTGTAGGATGTTGTAATCAAGATTTCCATCAATGACTTCAACATCTACTTCTACTGTTTTTCCCCCCCGTTCGACTTGTAAGTTACTTAGTATCCCATACGAGGTGTACGTCCATCCATCAAATGCTTTTAATGTTGTTCGCAATCGCGACAAAGATGGAGACCCCAGATTTTTCCAGCAACTCATCGACATGATACATGTGGATGCCCCCTCACCATTAATTGTTCTATGAACAGTTTCGTTGAGGGCTTTCACTTGAATGAGGAAAGCTAGTTGAGCTGGTAACTGAGGGTCATATCCTTTATGATTAAAAGATACAAGATTGGAATCCATTGGGTCAATCCCACCTATTGCTGATAATAAAACCTGCTTTTGGGAGGGGCAATTTTGCAGCACCTCAAGAGTCAACATCGCGGATGGCGATTGGGCTAAATCCTCCACTATATTATAGTGTTGTGTTGCTCGGGCACGAGGATTAAGCGTCGGTTTGTGTACTACTCCCTTTGGCGGTTTTATTGTTAATTCAGGAATGATGGGTGGCACGACTTCTATTGAAGTCGTTGTTGAATTACTAGGTTGATCATTATCCTTGTTGTTCAACATATGTGGATTCTCATAATAGTTACTCCTTGTCATTCGAGACTGACAACATTAGTACTTGGGACAGGGAAGCATTTTCGTTAGCAACCAGATTTGTTCCTGGGTTTGGGAACGGATCCATCAGTACAACGAGGTTTTTGAGCTTTTGAAGAATTTTCTAAGTTCTTCTTTATATGGACATTCTCGGGCCCAATGATCCTCATCACATATACTGCATGGATTTTTTGGTTTCGCATTCCCAGAAGGGTTCGTACAAGATTTTATAGGAGATGAGTCTCCCTGGTTTTTCTTCTTCCCTTGTTTTTTGTTCTTGCCTCCAAGTTTCTTGGTTTCTTTGCCTTTGTCTGTTGACACGACATTTACTTCCGAGTCTAGAAATTCGTCATTTGCATCTTGATTCGAAACCGTGTGGGCCTTTTTCGATGTGGCCTTTGTGGTTTTAGTGCTTGTCGTACCTATCACTCCGTCACCGGCATGGGAGTCTTTGTTTGATTTAGGAGGCAGAGGAAGAAAGAATTCTAGTCTAGGAGCGTCAGGGATTTTATCGTAGAGCGTGCCAGACTGAGTATAGATCAAGTCTAGATATTGTGCACGAGAAATAACTTTCTCTTCAATGACAACTCTGCCCTTTGCCACATCTTCTGTAATAGCGGGTAATAGTGACTTAATAAACCATTCAGCCAATAGCTGATCAGGAACATATGTTTTTACCATTCTACGACGACGCCGCCACTCATGAATATGATCAGATATGTGAGTGGCTGTCGTCTGTTTGAAATTGGTAAGCATCTCATTTCCTATTTCGTATCTGATAGGTAACTGAAAATGGGTTAAAAAGGTTGTGGCTAGAGTACTGAAGTTATAAAATGAAGCTCTAAGAAGTTCGATATACCACTTTCTTGCCGGACCAGTGAACGTGCACTGAAAGAGGCGAAGCCAAATCAAATCATCATTCAGAGTGTTTGACGAACACCATAGATAAAAGGTCATCACGTGATTTTATGGGTCTTTGCCCGGATTTCCATTAAATTTAGGAATATCTGATAGAAGTTTATGCGGGATCGCCGGCCACTAAGGGGCATAGGCAATTGGATCGTTCGTTAGTCGACTTAGATCTGGTAACTCTAGAGTTGCCACAAAGGGAAACTGTTGATTTAGGCTTGGTTGAGCATACCCAGGATAAGATGGAATTGTTTGAGCATTCGGTCTTTGCATACCAGCATAATGCATTTGATGTTGGTAACTTTGGTAAGGTTGATAGGCATAACCATTATGATATGGTTGATACTGCTGCCCATTACTTGCAAAGACTTGTTGCTCATATCCTTGGTAAGCTTGCTGGAATCGCGGTTATTGGTATTGTACCAGCCATGGTTGTGAAGCCATGGATTGTTGTCCAGCATTGATTGTTTGACCAAGATGGGGGTTGGTGTTCCCCATTTGAACCTGTGCCAATCCACTAGTGGGTGATTGTGGTTGTTTCGGAGGTACAAGAGATTGTTGTATTGCAACCTGCGAAACTTGAGGTCGGCATACAATTGGTAACGCTTGTACTTGCGATACTGCCACAATAGCTGGCGTAGTGGGAATGTTTGTCATAGGTGAACTCTGTTGTATTGAGCATACAACTCTTGGTTGTTGAGACAGGACTGGTACCCAACTGCTAGTTTTGATTCCAGCATAACCCAAATTTTGTTGTGAACTCAAGAATGGTTGTCCTTCGAAGGAAGACAATGAAAGGGTATACGGCCCTCCATACGACAGTAATCCAGTGCTCAAAGGAATAATTTTCCTTTGGGGACCAGTTTGCCCAAATTGACCTTGTGACGGATCAATTTGTCGAGACTCAACGTAAGAGATGCCAGATATAATTCCGGACGAACAAACGGGAACAGTCCATACTGTCAAAATAGTCCCAGGATGGACTCCATCCAGCGATTGAAAATTGGTTGGGATGGATGGCACGCTGGCAAACATTGTTGGAATAGCAGAAGGGGCTTCCGTTGTTGCTGTGTCGAGTGACACAGTCCTTGATGTTGACGGTTGTTCAGACATATTAAGTCTCTCCAAAATATTCCTCAGCAATTCTTCAGGAACTTTCGAGGGTGGGTGAATATTCTCTGATGAAGAAGGATATAGGGCGATCCCAGCTCCAAGTTGCATTGGAGTGCTAAATGGAGGATCTTCCACAATCTCTTCTATACCAATCAATCCAGGAGGAAGAGGCAGACCGTCAGGTCTGTAAAATATTTCTGGTTTCGAAGAAGATGTAAGTTCTGCAGCAGTAGACGATTGGGTAGTAACACCTTCTGAATCGGCTGTAGATGGAACCAGTTCAGGAATAGAAGTGTTAACTGTCACACTAGGATCAATTGTAATGTCCTGTTGCTGTTGCGTAATTTATTCCGTAGAGGCAGGGATTATAGAAATGTTTGGAGTAAGAGTCTTTGAGGATGTTAGAGTGCTTGCTCCAACCAACCTAGGGGACTTTGATCTGGTTAAACGAGTTCACTTTGTCCAGAATGGCTTCGCTTTTGGAGTCAACGATGGTTGACCCATAAGTCTCTGCGAATGATGGGGTTTTGATTGAATTTCTTCCACGATTTCAGATTACTTGATCAACTCCAAATAAAGGGAAAAAATGTTTTTCGAATTAAATGAATTGTAGACGCTTTGACACAACTTGTTTTTTCAATTTTAAAGAGTCGAGAAAAAACAAAAGATGACTCTAGTTGCCTTCAATTTTTATTGAGCTTGAAGTGACAAGTGCTCAGAGGACCTTTTCCTTTAAGGAGTCTGGAAGGAGAAAAATGGACTTCTCTAGAGAATATGGAGAGAGGATTACCAAACCAATCGTAAAACTGCAGAATACTTTTTACGGTACTACTACAGTCAGTCTTCCCGAATGCTGTGTTTGGTGCATTACGATCGATAGGGCGGCAGACACGGCTTCCCTAAGGATAAAGGATGTATCCTATTGTGGTCTCCCAATATATACGCGACGGTACGTGGGAGCACCAAGTCCTGTACTGGCACTTGTCGTCTCAGAGTGGAGGAATCACCAAACCAGCACTGAAAGCAACAGTTACCAGGCTTTATGATGCCGGAATACGTCTCTAGCCTAGACCTCTAGATGTTGTGCATTAAGTTCCAAAGCGTTGTTAGATTCATTGAGATTTATTTTAAGTTGATCTTGCTTAACAGTTTGCCTTTCAGGTTCCCACGTGATGTATGTATAATTCCTAAATGCAGTCTAAGATGGTAAACAGACATTTTATCTTCTTTCAGCAATGAAAATCCTAGCTACTAAAGGAAGAAATTCAAGCATCTTTTCTTCACAGAGCACATAGCACACACTAATATGCACAGTCCTAAATCAAGCCAAGCATTCAAAATGTAAATGCACATGCATGTATTGGTTTTCAGCTCTCTTAATGTGTAAATGATGCTAAGAAAGCTATATGCAAAATTGAATTACTTTTAAAGTGACTGTACTCAACAAAATTCTTTTTCAAAACGAAGTGAAAGCAAGAGAGACACTTTGCGATTTTGAAATGGAAATTGCTTTTTGACACCCTAAAACTAGTAATTCAACTCTTATGCAACAGTAACTGTATAATCAACTATCTAAAACAATGGAATTGCTTCCTAAAACTGAAAATGACAGCCACGACACTTTCAAATCTAGAGACGACAGTTCGACTATGTTACTTTTTGCAAAAGAGAACTAAAACGACGCACAATACATAAAAAAACGTTTATAGTTCTTTGCACTAAGGAGGCGCAATAATGAAAGAGAAGGGAGTATTCACAGAAGTAAACTGATTATAGACAGCAAAAACTCTTGAATAAGACTGAAAACAATGAGAAAAATCCACAGTCGGAAGGCAAAATCAATCCTCCCTGACCATCGCACCTGTTCCACAGTGAACTCAGTATGCAGCGCACCTATTCCATTCGGAACTGCGATGCATATAGGCTATCTTGAACGCAGGGTGCGATGCTTACAGTGCGAGACTTTGAACGGGATTTCACTCATAGTTTGCAGTTTAGTTAAGCTGTTTAAGCTGAATAATTACAGATCAATGTATGTAAAAACACAGGGGTGATCTAAGAGGTTACTAGAGCCACCACTCAGGGAAATTATATTGCTTGCAGATCTATTGTTTAATTCATAAAAAAAACCAAGAGATTGACTAAAGCAGCATTGATCTACTTTGTGTTTGTATGACAAATGCAGTTCGAAGGCTAGCTGGCCTGACTTCAGGCTCCGTCTGTATGTTTATAAAAGAAACAAGGATAGATAGGCTAACAAGTAATCTAGTCGCTCCCCAGTTGAGTCACCATTTTGTTACACAGGAATAGTGTCCACACAGATGCTGCTATTCCCACTAAGATGGGTGGCTATCTTAGAAACAAACAATCAAAGTCTACTGTTGATTCCATTTATGAAAATAGATGAGATGAGAACCAAGAGGGCCAACCTGAGTCTTGCGCTCGATTTCCTCTCCTTCTTGATAGGGTTCTGCCGCTTTCTCTTTGTCTGCTTAGCTTCAAAAGGACCTGTAGAATCACAACAACATACTACTATGCAAGAAACAAGGATCTAAGTTCATAAATAATGCAGGATTAGATGTGAATTAACCATATACAAGCATATATAAACAAGTACATAAGAATATGGAAGGAAACAAGAATAGCTTTATTCAGATAAAAAGTAGCAAGAAGATTACAATCATGATCTTTGACCCAGCATCATCCTCCAGCTAAGAAGCCCTTCTTCACCTCAAGCAAAGCAAAATCACCCAACACTGTGAATGTACACCAGAATACCAACATCACTTCTCTATAAGTTACAAAATTCCAGCCCCTGGATCTCTGTGATGAGGGATCCATATATAGATGA
>APFE030693295.1:0-82724 GCA_000404065.3 Pinus taeda | reverse complement strand
TAATCAGTTGACCTTGTTCCTTTAGGCAGTGAAGCAACACTTTTAGGGACTTAAGAGCCCTCAGTTTATGGAAATTTGTGATTGGGGTTGAAGTGCCCAAAAATGTCTATAATAGTTGGGCAGAAATAGTTGATGGATTTATAGTGAAATTTAGTTTTGAAGATGATTTTCAATATATAGATGCATCTTTGAATATAATTAAGAAGAATAATTTTGAGAATGAAGTTCCAGTTATCTGGAAACTTTATTGCGTTACGCAGACACGTAGTGTAATGGAATGTTATAATCTCACTACAGAAGAGGATGAATATCCTAACAATATTGACATAAAAGAATCATAAGATCATCGTGAAGTAAATGGACCTAAGATAGAGATTCCTGATATAACGAAGCCATTGAAGATGAAGAAGGTGAATATAGGGTTGGAGGCTAAACTGAAGTACACGACAATAAGAGATTACTGGGATGAAGATACAATTATCAAGATAATAGATCTCTTGCATGAATATCAGGAGTTGTTCTCCACTAAGCTTTTAGATATGAAGGTTGTATTAGGAGATTTGGGAGTTATGAGTATTCCTTTGAAGCATGATGTGAAGCCTATCAAGAAGAGACCTTATAGACTGAATCGAAAATACAAGGTGTAAGTGAAAGAAGAATTAGAAAAAATTTTAACAACTGGGATAATTGAACTTGTCGAAGAGTCTGAATGGGTAAGTCCCATGGTCGTTCAAGTAAAGAAAGAAAAAGGCGAAATCAGAATTTGTGTTGACTTAAGGAAATTGAATGATGCATGCCTGCATGACCCCTTCCCTACACCATTTACAGATGAAGTATTGGAAAATGTAGGAGGATTTCCTATTCTTTCACAGATGGATTTTTAGGATACCATCAGATCCGAATTGTGCCAGAAGATAGACATAAAATGAATTTTACAATAGAGTGGGACTCTTATCAGTACACATTGACACCTTTTGGATTAAAGAGTGTGCCTACTATACTGTGGCCTTAAAATAATATATACACAAGCTTCTCAAATTATACTTTGACAATTGGAAAATCTTTGGTCTATTAAAGAAGCATGTGGCAAGTTTAAGGTTGATGTTGGATATGTGTAGGCAATACCATATCTCATTGAACTTGAAGAAGTGCATATTTTGCGAACCATTTGGTATATCGTTGGGACATGTAGTTTGTAAATATGGATTAATGGTGGATCCCATGAAACTCATAATTATTGTGAACGTGCCAGCACCAAAAATAGTGAGACAACTACACACGAAACTGGGACACACTAGCTACTACAGAAAGTTTATAAAGGGATACACATAGATAACTGCACTGATAGAGAAATTGTTGAAGAAATATGTGACTTTTCAATGGAGAAAAGAGTGCCAAAAGAGCTTGGATGTACTGAAATAGAAGATGGTAATTGTGCCTATTCTAGTTTTCCCAAACTAGAAGAAGGAGTTCCATGTACATGTTGATGCATCTTGCATAGCATTAGGTGTAGTGTTAGCGCAGTCAGGAGTAGGGGAAATTGACCATCCCATAGAATTTGCAAGCAGGAAATGGCCAATGCAAAAATGTACTATAGAACAATGAAAAGAGAGGCATTATATATGTCGTATGCATTACAAAAGTTCAGGCACTACTTTTTGGGGGTGCATTTCAAAATTTTCACTGATCACTCTGTGCTGAAATGTTTGGTGAATAACTCCAGGAGTATAACATAAAAGTTATAGTGAAGCCAAGGAAATCAAATGTTGGACTCGATCATCTATCAAGATATAGCCAAGAGAATAACCCACAAATATCAAAGATAACTTGCTTAATGCACAACTATTCACAATTAGAGTCACGGATGATCGCTTCACGGATATTATTCAGTTTCTGGCAGAGGAATGGCGCCCGTGGAGTACACTATGAAGGAAAAGAAGGAATTGGTTTTTTGAGTAGCTAATTTCTCATTTATTGTTGGACATTTGTACAAAATGGGACTGGATTAATTACTGTGGAGATACGCCCCTAAACATGAACGAAAAAGTATTCTAACAAAAGATCATTGAGCAGTCGTAGGTGAGAACTATGTAGCAAAATAAAATGTGCAGAAAATCTTGAGAGTTGGGCTATGGTGGCCCATAGTACATAAGGATGAAAAATAATTCTATAAAACATGTGATGTATGTCAAAGAATAGTAAATCCATCTAGAAGATATGGGATGTTGCTAGTACCATAGGTAACATCACAGGATTTTAACAAATGGGCTATTGACTTTGTTGGACCTATCAATCCACCAGGAAAGAAGACTGGTGCGAGGTATATAATCACTACAACTGATTATTTGACAATATGGGTTGAGGCACAACTAGTGAAGGATTGCTATGCAAAAACTGCTATGAAATTTATCTTTGAATCTATATTGTCCAGGTTTGGCTGTCTGAATATCTTGATGAGTGACCAAGGCACACATTTCTTGAACAATACCATTGAAGCACTAACTCATGAATTTCAAGTTTACCATGAGAAGATCAGCCCTTATCATCCTCAGGAAAATGGAATAGTGGAAGATTTCAATAAGATTCTGGAGAATGCATTAACCAAGATATGAAATTTGAATAGAGATGATTGGGATTTGATAATTCCAGCGGTGTTGTGGGCATATAGAACATGCAAGAAATTGACAGGGCAGACACTATTTAGGTTGATATATGGACAACAGGCAGTTATGCCTATGGAATACATTGTCTCAAATTCAAGAATTATAGTTGTCACATACATGGAAAATCCTAACATTATGAAGGAAAGAATGTCACAGAGATAGCTCTAAAAGAAGACAAGTTCATAGAAAGTTTCCATCAGCGAGTGTAGAAAGCAAGGGAGAAATCCTGGCATGACAATCATATCAAGAAGAAGACAATTCAGGAAGGAGATATTGTATTATTATATGACATCAAATTCATGAAGTTCCAGGGAAACTTTAAAACACACTGGTTAGGACCGTATATCATTAAGCACATCTCTGATGCTGGTGTAGTTCAACTCACGAAGTTGAATGATCAGCTAATTCCGGGATGAGTTAATGGTAGAAGGTTGAATATATACATGGACAACTTTGTCCCTGGAGCCTCCCACTAAAAATTAAGGCAAGGAAGTCTTAGTGCCACCTAGAGTTGAAAGTGGGCATGATACTATAAACTACTCTACACAAAAGGGACTTTTCCAAAGGAAGATTACTGCATGATACCCAGGAATATGACGAAGTCCAAAGGAACTATGACAAAGAAATGGTGTCTGTGCCATGAGAAAAGGATTGTCAAAGTTGGCCAAAAATATGACCGTTTGAAGAAAAAAGCTACCATTGAAAGGAAATTGTTGTTAAGAGGCATGGGAGAAGAGCATTTATGAAGTACAACTAGTTGTATCTAGCCCCATATCTGCATTAAATAACAAAATATTGAAGCAATCATGAGGATGAAATTGAAATTTGTTATAAAAACCATATCTCGTGCCACATTTGACACTTTGTTGTGTGGAGAAGTTGAGAAATTACATCTAAGTGTGAAGAAATCTATTGTATGTCCGAGAGGAGTTTTGAGGAGCTTGTTATAATATTTGAAGAAATAGGATTAACAAATATTATGGAGGCACAAGCAATGAAGGTACCAATGTCCCTAAGGCACTAGAGTTCATCAAGAAAGAAGATACCCATAGAAACACAACCCAGAATAAGCAAGAGAAGAGACCAATTGAGGTCTTTGGGGTGGAACTCAAAACACCCCCGTGGAAGAAAACACAGAACGAAGTATGCAAGAAGAACAAAGAAGATAAGGGGAAGAAGCTTGTGTAGAAAGGAAAGAAGGCAATGAAACAGAAGGGGCCTCAGCAAATCAATGATAGTGAAGAGGAGGATGAATTTGACTGCATGGAGACAGAAGATGAAGAGATTCCCACTGTGCTCCCACCTTATATGCCACCAAGAAAACAAAACACCAAGCCAGTTAGGAAACCAAAGGAGGGTAATACTACCATGTACACACCATTTCTACTAGAGGATGTATTGTTTGATGATGAAATGTTGGGGAAGATCCCCCATCTCAAGATGTAATACTCGGACTTTAACAATCGGAGCAAATAACCTCAATTCGAAACAAGTAGATATTTGAAGCAGGCTTATTACACAAAGAGTGGAGTCACAAGGTTAGATCCATTCCAGTGGGCTCTAGGATTACAGAGATAAGGCCTCTTGACTATGTTGAATGTGCCACACTTCGGCTGAAGCACATCAAGTATAATATGTGTGAGGAATATCCTCTCACTCGTACATGATGGATGCATTTGGCTTAGGATGAGGATCTTGGTCGATGAGATGTTAATTAGAAAAAATCACAGCATTGCCTCATGCCTCATTAGGGAAAAGATCCCATGGAAGAATTTCTGGGGAAAAATAAGGACCAAGAGATGGAACAAATGATGAAATAAAATTTTGGATTAGTGAAGAAGTCACGAGGATATGACATCAATTCCATTGATGACCAAGGATTGCTTTTTTCCACGCACATCTTGGTAGGCAAGATAATGATGAAGTGTTGAAAATAGCAACAAACAATGCTAAAAATAACACTGCTATAAATAGAAGTTTAGCCTATGTTTAACATAGCAACAAGGGATGGAAAATGTAAGTGCTAAAAATAGCATTCCATAAATAGCATTTCGGGATACCTTCCTATTTTAGTCAATCCATAAACTAAAATAGTGAAGTAAGATTCAAATTTGATCTTAGCAACTATTTGTAAAATAATTAATTTATTCATCTTGAGTTAATTAGTTAAGGAAAATCAAACATGAAGTCTATGTGAGGACGTGCAACAGTTTCTCCATTAATTGAGGAATTTATCAATCGGTTAAAGAGATAAGGATGAGTTGTAATATTGAGTTGTAACTAGTTGGCTTAGTTAACTAAGTCAAGTCCAGTTAGATTAATTCAAATAGTTTGTTGAATTAATGTAAGTTTAGTTAGTTAATGCTAGCATGCATGTAGCTACTACACTTCATATAACTGAATATTCTCTCATAAATAACTCATGCATGTTAGTTCAGATAGAGACCCAGTTGAGATCAGATGGAGGGGCAATGTACTATCAGTTACTAGAATATTCTATTGTGAATATTCCTTGCATCCAGAAGGAATTCTTTCCTTGAGGATTGCACAATTAATTTTTCAAGTTTTGTTAGTGTGATGAGGCCAATTCACACATGTGGCTTCACTAGACCCCGAGAAAAACTGTGCAAGGAAATAGGATGCTTGGAGGGCTTGAGGAGGACATATACAGTGTCTATTCAGCCTATGAGTTGTATTGTTTGATTGCAGAGAGAACATGATAGCTTGAGAGCTGATTATTTTTGTAACTTGAATAAGATTTCCACTTGTATGATAATACAGAGATTGGGGTTTTAGGCTGAGGCTTTCACCGGGTTATTTATTTTGTGTTATGTGTGATTGATTTCTTATTATTAGTTATATGTGTTCTCTTGATCTTGCTCAATTCGATTAAGCTTCCGCAAAGTGTTGTAGAAGTATAACTTGTATTGTGTTTTAGTAGATGGCATAATATGTTGATCTATAGTGGGAATTTCTACATGGTATCAAAGCAAAGTTGATCAAGGTGAAGAACAATATACAAGAAGGAGAAGTTCAAAGTTTGTGGTTCCTAAATATAGAAATCAAGTTCTTATAACATCTCAATTTCACCAATGGTGTTCAGTGGTTTATGAATTGAGTATGCTCTTGACGGTAGCTTGGATTATATAGCTTGGAAGGATCACATGGAGGCAGTATTAGAGGATAACAGTCTAAAGGACTTCATTGATCAAGAAGTCCCCAAGACAACTAATGCTACTCAACTGGCAGAATGGAAGAAATGTGTGGCTAGAGCAAGGAGAATCCTCCTAGAGGGAGTTCGAGACCACATTGTCTCAAGCCTCCATGGGAAGGAGACACCATTTTCGATGTGGAAAACGTTGAAAGATCTATATCAGAAGAACAACGATCAGAGGAAGCTGGCACTAAAAGATAAGCTTCGTAAGATCAAGTGTGAAAAGGGTGACAAGATCTCTACATATCTGAACAAGCTCACCACCTGCAGGGATGAGCTTGGAAGTGCAGGGACCATGACCATGGATGATGACATGGTGAGTCTTGCACTCCTTGGTCTTCCTAAGAGCTGGCATAGCTACAAAGGCTCAGTTAATGGAAGAGAAAAACTGCCAGATTGGGAATGAATTTGGTCGGATCTGATGCAAGAGTAAATAAGAAGAAGCACCAGAGATGGATCCTCATTGAAGCAAGATGATGAGGAAAATCTAGCCTTAGCAAGTAAGGTGAGGAAAGGGAAAGGGAAGGTGTCCCATCCCAAATCCAGTTCTTCCCACGGTGGGAAGAAAATTGAAAAATCAAAAGTGCGATGCTTTCATTGTCATGAAGTGGGCCATTATGCTACAAATTATCCACAAAAGAAATCCAAGAAGGGTTCCTTGAAGGGATCTGATGGTGAGGCACTGGCCTCACAGTTTGAGCTAGATTTCTTTCTTATCACATGCATGGTTTCATCCATGGTGGGATGTTTGTGTACCTGGAAAGTGGAGATTCATTCCACATGTTAGGTGACAAGAATCTTTTCAGTACCTTGGAGGAGAAGGATCTCTAGATGTGGATCAAGATGGGTGATGATGGAAAGTACTGTGTTTCTAGTGAAGGTACGGTTGTGTTTCAGAGGGAGCATGGAGCTCCCCTCACCCTGATTGATGTAAAGTATGTACCAAGTCTGAAGAAGAATATTGTGTCTATCGCTTTGCTAGAAGATAAAGGTTATGATGTAATCTTTAATAAAGGAAAGGTATTCCTAAGGTATATCGATACTAAATAGACAAAGCGAATAGGGATTCAAGTTAAGAATCTCTACAAGCTGCAGGTAGACGACTATGCTGCTTTGAGTTCGAAAGCTGAGATGGTGCAAAGCCAAGATTTTAATGAGCTATGGCATAGAAGACTGGGCGACTTGCACCATGGAGCCCTGAAGATCATGCAACATATTTCTATCGGATTATCCAAGGGAAAACTTGAGCAGACGACTACATGAAAAGGTTGTACCTTGGGTAAGTATGCAGAATATTCCTTTCCAGATCGAGACAGTAGAGCTAGAGAAATCCTAGAGCGAGTTCACTCAGATGTTTGTGGACCCTTCTCTACAGCCTCCACCACTAAAAAAAGGTACTGTGTTATTTTTATTGATGATTTTTCTCATAGATGCTTGATCTACTTTATGCAAAAGAAGGATCAGACCTTCTTGAGGTTTTATGAGTTTAAAGCCTTGGCAGAGAAAGAATCTGGAAATATAATAAAAGACTTGCATAGCAACAATGGTGGAGAGTATGTCTCCCAAGAGTTTAAAGACTTTTGCATTGTAGAAGGAATTAAACGGGAATTGACGGCACCCCATAACCTATAGTAGAATGGGGTGGATGAAAGGAAGAATAGATCGATTGTGGGAGCAGCTCGAGTGATGTTGCATGAACAAAGCGTACCACTACATTTATGGGCTGAGGTATGCAATATAACAATATACTTGTAGAACAAAATCCCTAACCATATACTGGGAATGAAGACACCTATGGAGGCCTATTCCGGGAAGTGACCTGATGTAAGTCACTTCTAAATCTTTGGGTCATCAGTTTATTGTCATGTGACCAAAGGTGCCGGGAGGAAGCTAGACCCAATAGCTGAGTTGGGAATTCTTGTGGGGTACATGGATACACCCCATAACTATCATATGTACCTGCCTTCCACTCAAAGGATAGTGGTACACAGGGATCTAAAGTTCAATGAGTAGAAAGCCATGAAAGTATCACTTGAGAGGGAGCTCAAGTTGCACACAGAGGAGGAACCTTTAGTTCCTAAGGAGGAGGAGCCTCAGATTGATGTGGAGCATCCGCATGCAGAGGATAAGCGAGTGGAGACATCCACTCATGATGATACTTCTAGAGATGGGAGGAAACGCTTAAGGGAAACTGACAAGTTGATGCTAGATGCACGGGAGAATGTGGGACAGCCATCTTCTCAGCGTAGACAGAGGAAGTCACCTGAGAAGTACAATGGGTACATGGCCCTGGTTGGGGAGTGTGTAGATACCGAAACTTCTTCATTCGAGGAGACAGTGTAACAACCAGTTTGGGTTGATACAATGGTAGAGGAGTATGACTCTATCATTTAGAAAAGTGTGTGGGATGTTGTCCCAAGACCTCAAGGTAAGCCAGTGGTGAGTTCTAGATGGATTTACAAAGTAAAGCAGGAAGCTGATGGTAGTTTTGAGAAACATAAGGTAAGGTTTGTTGCTTGGGGTTTCTCACGGGTCGAAGGGATCGACTACGGTGAGACTTTTTCTCCTGTAGCAAGGTAATCATCGATTAGATCAATGTTGGCACTATCAGCTCAGATGGAGTGGAAGATCCACCACAAGGACATGAAGACATCATTCCTCAATGGAAGATTGAGGAGGAGGTGTACATTAAGTAGCCAGAAGATTTCAAGACCTTCGATCATGAGTCGCATGTGTGCAGACTAAAGAGGGCTTTGTAAGGGCTTAAGCAAGCACCCCATGCTTGGTACACCAGGATCAAAAGATATTTCACCGGTTGGGCTTCACCAAGAGTGAAGCAGATGTGAACCTTTACCACATCATGGTAGAAGGTAAACCAAAAATCATTTTTCTTTATGTTGATGATCTAATTTTGACAGGTGATGATCAGCTGATACAGTCTTGCAAGGAGGACCTTGCAAGAGAGTTCGAGATGAAGGACATGGGCCTTATGCACTACTTTCTAGGCATGGAGGTGTGGCAGAAAAATGGTGAAGTATGTGTGTCTCAAGGCAAGTATGCCAATGAGATACTCAAGCGCTTTCACATGGAGAAGCGTAAACCCGTGCAGACTCCTCTAGCTAGGAATTGGAGGAAGGAGGATGTTACTTCAAGTGAGGTAGTAGCTGCTACTATTTATCTGTAGCTGGTGGGTTCACTTATGTATCTGGTGAACACACGACCCGACTTATGCTTTGCGGTGAACCAGTTGATTCAAGCTATGGTTCAGCCTACCAAGCTGTTTTGGAAGGCAGCAAATCATGTGGTGAGATACCTCAAAGGCACATCACAGTTTGGATTGTGGTACAGACGGACAGAGGGAGTGAAACTTCAGTGCTTCATAGATGTCGATTGGGTAGGGAGTCCATCAGTTCGGAAGAGCACTTCTAAAGGAATCTTCAACCTTGGTTTAGATGCAATTTCCTGGTACATCAAGAAAAACAAATCAGTTGTTCTTAGCTTAACAGAGGCTGAATACATAGCTGCTATTCAAGCTGCATGTGAGGCCATTTGGATGCAAAAGATTCTAGTGGGATTGTTTGGTCAAATGATGGATTTTATAGTGATCTACTGTGATAACCAGAGTTGTATCAAACTCTCTGAGAATCCAGTTTTTCATGACAAGTCCAAACACATTAACATCCGGTATCACCATCTTCGAGACTGTGTGGTCAAGAGGATCATGTTTTGTTGTATATTTCGACCGAGGAACAGGATGCAAATATTTTGAGTAAGGCATTGTCAAAATGCAAGTTCAAGTTCCACATAGACAAGATTGGGGTTATTGATAATCCCTTTCTTGTTGAGAGGGAGTGTTGAAAATAGCAACAAGAAATGCTAAAAATAGCACTGCTATAAATAGCAGTTCATCCAATGTTGAACATAGCAACAAGGGATGAAAAATGGAAGTGCTAAAAATAACATTCTATAAATAGCATTTCAGGATACCTTCCTATTTTAGTCAGTCCCTAAACTAAAATAGTGAAGTAAAATTCGAATTTTATCTTAGCAATTGTTTATAAAATAATTAATTAATCTTGAGTTAATTAGTTAAGGAAAATCAAACTTGAAGTCTATGTGGGGACATGCAATAGTTTCTCCATTACTTGAGGAATTTATCAATCAGTTAGAGAGATAAGGATGAGTTGTAATATTGAGCTGTAATTAGTTGGCTCAGCTAACTGAGTCAAGTCCAGTTAGATTAATTCAAATAGTTTGTTGAATTAATGTAAGTCTAGTTAGTTAATGCTTGCATACATGTAACTACTGCACTTCATATAACTGAATATTCTCTCATAAATAACTCATGCATTTCAATTCAGACAGAGACCTAGTTGAGATCAAATGGAGGGGCAGCGTACTATCAATTGCTAGAACATTCCATTGTGAATATTCTTTGCATGAAGAAGGAATTCTTTCCTTGAGGATTGCACAATTACTTCTTCAAGTTTTGTGAGTGTGATGAGGCCAATTCACACACATGGCTTCACTGGAACCCAAGAAAAAATGTGCAAGGAAATAGGAGGCTTGGAGGGCTTGAGGAGGACATATACAATGTCTATTCAGTCTGTGAGCTGTATTGTTTGACTGTAGAGAGAGCAAGACAGCTTGAGAGCTGATTCTTTTTGTAACTTGAACAAGTTTTCCACTTTTATGATAATACAGAGATTGGGGTTTTAGGCTGGGGCTTTCCCTAGGTTATTCTTCTATGTTATGTGTGATTGATTTCTCATTCTTTGTTATATGTGTTCTCTTGATCTTTCTCAATTCGATTAAGCTTCTGCAAAGTGTTGTAGAAGTATACCTTGTATTGTGTTTTAGTAGATTGCATAATTTGTACATCTACATTGGGAATTTCTACAGGAAGTGCTAGGCCAAGGAGGTGCCTGTAGCTATAGTATCTTTGGCTACGTAGTGCAACGCAGGGGTCCAGTTTAACTGGGTTGCCTATCTATGCAAGGAATGTTTTACAAATTGAAGGTAAGCATAGGAAGAGGGGAAGATATTCCACTTCACTTGGTTGATAATGCTCATCACGCTAGTTTCATGAAAAGAACCAAAAGAATCATAGTTTCCATCTATCGAGGTGGATGTTTGTGAAGCAGCGAGGTATGCTTCCCTCTGGTTTACTAAGGAGACGACACATGCAACAGAGAATAGGATTTTCTTTGTGGTGATGGAAATGGATCTACAAATGGTGGTGAACCTGCATCCAAGGCTATCACCTAGTTTATATAAGTAGTATTGTCACATTGCAGACTTCAAAGTAGACTTCCACCTAGCCTACGTGAAGGAAATGAAGGACCCAACTATGACATGGCACCCATTGCCATACTTAGTAACTGAGGATGATTTGCTTTCCATAGTACAACAATGGTTGGAAGAATGGATGACTCCACTTGCTGGAGCATTTGGAATAGAGAAGGGTACCCTATAGGATGTAAGTACAAGTGGAAAGAATGCATAAATAGAAATAGAGGAAACATAGCAGGAGCCTGAGGAATCCCTCAGTGATGTAGGAGTATCAAAGGAGTCACCTTTTATTATCAGAAGGAGAGGCACAACAACTGTAACAAGAAAGATTAAAAAGAATAAAGTGGATAAGTCCAAGGGCAAAAAAGTGCTTGTCCTCATGGATGGTGACATCGATGATATTAGAGAGAAGGTCTAGGAGGTCACAGTGGAGACCTGGGATAGAATTCCATCAAATATTAACAACCAAGTTGTAGGAGTGGGAACAATGAACCCTGATGTTTACGATGCAAGTGGAAAAGGAGGAAGCTACACTGAAGAAGGAACTGGAATAGGTGGCTAAGAAAGAGATGATGCATGTCAGAAACAACAATTGTTTGAAAAATGCATCAAAGATAGTTGTATCAGAGTCCCGAATGTGAAGGTAGGTGAGGAGGAACCACTAGCAGAGAAGGTCACAAAGCTCACCCTCGTGATCAAGGAATTAAAGAATACACGAACGAAGATAAAATTTGAGTATGAAGTGTAGATATCAGAGATACAAATAAGGTTGCAACCAGCCACGCCACTGAAAGTGCGGGAATAGAGGTAGAAAGACTTAAAGGCAATATTGAAAGGCATCTCCAACACAGTGGTGGACTACAGGAAATTATTGGATGACACGATGAAGATTTGGACCTCACTATAGGAGGATCCAAACATCCAAAATATCAAGGAGGAATTTTAGGTGAAGCAGAAGAAACATGATGAAATCTTGACAGTTGTAAATACCCTACTAGTCTTGTAGAAACTCACTAGTATTACTAAAGGGAAGAACCTCCAAAAGAATATAGATGATCTTCAGAGGATGGATCAAATTTTACAAGCGAGGAATCATTCATGGCAAGATGATGCCCTCAAACTATCATAGGTAGTGGACGAAAGGCTCAAAGAGTTGAAGAAAAAAGAAGCAAAAATATGGAAAAAGGCTACTAGCCTAACCATAGAGGCATTGTTGGAGGAGGTGCATAAATAGGAGAAAAAAATGGCAGATGCAGTCCATCAATATAATGCAGTCTACAATTGAATTGCAACTAAAATCAATGGAAGTACAATTGAGTGACTCGAGACGAGTCACAGGTGAGTGTTGGGGACATGTTTGCGGCAACCCAACTTGGTCCAAGTTTTGGTGAAAGACTCCGCATTTTCAGGAGTGGAGCGCAGGGATCTCACGAATTGTTATTTATTGCATAGTATTCAGGGGCTTTGGGGTGGATGAAAAGTCCCTTATTTTGTAACAAGTTTTGGGTATTAGTCCATTGTTTTGTTGGATCCATGGTATGTGGACCGTGGTCCTGTAGTAAGGAAGCTTACATAAAGAAGATGTAATACTTTGTCAAATTTAACTAACTAAGCATAAATTTTTCGTATTCTTTGTCTTGAGTCTGTATTTTGGGGGAAGGCTTTACAACTGAGTGCGCGGAGGCCTTGAAAAGTATACAGCTGAGTGCGTAGACCACCTACAACTGGGTGCATAGGTCAAGGAAGACCATGTATTGAAGATCCTTATTAATAAAGAAGAAATTTTGTTGAAGTATTGTGTATATTTCTGTGTTCATTCTCTGTTGTTATTGATATCGTTATGCATGTTTTTTATTGAATTATGTGAAAGAATACATGTTATAGTGTTTTATGTTATGTTTATGTGTTAAGTTCCAACCTGTGTAGTTAATCATTAGTGTGAAGTTATTCATGTATGCGAAGTATTTAGGTAGATATAAGACATAAGTAAACACATGGGCACCACAGCACATATATACCTCTGGCTGCAAAAGCCTAGTTTTGAAACCTCCCATAACCACTTCGGGTGAGACCATGATCTACTCATACGCTATTGCTGAAAGGGCCAATGTTTGAGGTTTCTATTGGTGTGCAACACACTTTCAACCTGGTTCAAGCCCCCTTAAACCAACAAGAACTCCATCCTTTAATTTCAAAGGAGTTTCATAGTAAGGGGCTCAGTCACTAGATTCTCTTGATCGGTTGAAAGACATGGTTTAAATGCAAAGATTTCCTTCTTGGATGAAAAAATTCTTAACCCCAAACTTCTCCTTTTTCATTCAATATTCATCTTTAGACAAACACCAACATAAGATTTCTTTGGAGAATTGTTCCACACCAAACGTCATATTCTTTAATAAGACTTGTATTATTGAATCTCTCCTTCCTCATTAAGGCTTCTACTCTTTCCGCTAGGTTCTGTCATTAACAATGCCTTCTAATCCTCTTAGCAAGCATAGGTCTCCTTTGGCTTATCAAGGTTATCCTAGCTCATTGGTTAAAAACCATAGGGAATAGGAATTTAATAAAAATATCATAATAAAAATGACCACAAACCTATTAGTTCTATAGCTTTGGAAACACACCATACATCACATATATTTAGAAATGATTACAAGCATGGATATAAACATGCCACAATCAACATAATTAAACACACATAACATAATATTCTCATTTAACATACATGAATGGCTCTAATTCTGCACATCATTTCCCATTCATAAAGGAATGAAGTTCAACAGTTATGCAAGCCATGTTGATTTCTTAGCACATTGATTATGCATATCCATTACAACCATAAAATATCTCTCAACTTACCAATGCGCACATGCAAAGTAAATCTAGCATAATACTTAAACATGAAGTATTGAACAACATTTATAGTTCATATACAAGGAATAAATATACTTATCACTTCAATTGTTGGGAGATAGAAATCCCAATTCTTAAGAACTATGTCTATTCCAAATACATAGAAAAATATGGCCACTAGGAGCCTACATAGCACAAAGGAAAACCCCTTCATCACTTCCTATGCTTCCCTCAATGACCGCCCTCCTTCTAGTGCTTCATGTGCATAAGCACAACTAAATAGTAGAGTTATTATTGGTGTACCTAACTCAAGTGGAGGGCTCTCTCACTAGTTTACCCAACTATTAAAATTTAGTCCTAGAATATGTGGTCTAGTTTCTAAAAACAATTTTAGAGGGTTACAGGTTCACATGGTTTTGTGTTTACACATAATTCAGGTTTCTTTCTCTATCCCTACTCCCCAATCACCATAATACTCTAAAATAAAATTCCAAAACTAACATCCTTTTTCCCACAAGTCCCACTTTACATAGGAGAGGTTGAAGGTCCCCTTCTTGTGTCATGGAGTCAACCAAGACACTTCCATGAGGTATTCATCCCATGCTTGGGATGCCCCAATATTTAGTCCCCCATCTTCTCATAATTGTTTCGGTAGTTGGTAGTTGAACAAGGATGCCAGGGGTTAGAACATTAAATTCATGGGAGATAGGAAACTTCCCATTCTCCCTTATGGATTCCTAAGAAAGATATCCTTCCATACATCAGAATCCATTAGGATTTTTCTTCTTCTCCATATTTATCAATTTAAATATTAAATAAAAATAATTACATTGAAAATTATTAGAAATATATCCATGCTCTCTCCAAATTTATCATCCTCATTACCATTAAAGTAACATCATCCTAAATTATTTTACTATCTATAGAACTATACAAAGAACATAAGTTGGTATACCTTTTTCATGGAATCCTCCATCTCCCATTTTTCTTCATATAGTCCAAATTTCTTCAAATGCACCTTAACCTATGGGATGAATTTGTTCCAGAGCATGGTATTCCTCTTTTCTTGTATGCATCATGGTTTTGTATGGAATTATCCCTTACTTTCCACATATATCAAATTCTAATCAATAAGATGATTAATTTCATGTATATGAGATATGAAACACATCATGTGCCTTCATTATGGGATGAAAGGAAAGTCATTATGATACTAGTTGCAATGACTCTGAGATCTAAAAGGGTTCACAATATATTGGTGCTAATTTGGCACATGATCCCACTCTTAAGGAACTTATATTTGGCATGATTCAGACATATATATTCTCTCCTAACCAGAATTCCTTATGTGTTATTATTTGGTCTTCATAACATCTCTATTGGTCTTGTGTTATATTTAATTTCTGGATTATGCTAATTACTTCCTATTTCATTTCCTTTCAAATTTATGACTCAAGTGTGACTCTATTAACTAGATTACCCTAATTGATTGGGGTACTACACTTTCTTCCGTACAAAGTTTCATTACAACTCATACTTAATGATTCTTTATAGTCATTATTGTGTACAATTTTCACCAAAGGTAGAAATTCTTCCCTCGGGATGATGCATGACATACATCCTAAGCATGTCTTCCGAAATTTTATTTACCCATTCTATCTATTTTTTTGTATAAGGGTTCTATGTTGTATTTAAAATCTAGCCATATTGCAAATCCCGTAAGTTAAACCTTCCAATAAATATAGGTAAACATGGAATCTGAATTGCACATGCAATGCAATATGAAAATCTCCTTCATGAAAAATTGGGAAATGTTGATTGCCTTATACATATACTTTATAGGCATAAAGTGAGTTATTTGGCTTAGCTTATCTAATATCACCATGAAAACATCATGTTTCTAGGGGTTTCCTGGTAATATAGTGATGAAGTGCATTGATAGGACTTCCCACTTCGATTTTCAAATTAATATTGGCTACAAAAATCTTATTGGGTCCTTGCATTACACTTTAATATGTTGGAATTCTAAAGATTTGGTAATATATTAAACAATTTATTTATTCATCCCTCCATGATAATACATTTTCCTCATGGTTATTATCATCTTTTTATATCATGGGTGACCTACATATGGTCTTTGTGAAGCTCATCCATTGTGAAATTATTCAATTCAGCCACATTGGGTATGTATAACCTTCCTATCAACATCAATAATCCATCCCTGGTTCGCTGATAACTTTCTACCATTAGCCACTTGGGGTGTTGCTACAAGAACTTACATGATAGAAGTTAACATCTTCTTACAATGCTTCTCTAGTTCTTTATTCGATATATGTGCTTATGGCTCCCATGTGTATCACTTGCATGCTTATGTTGAGTGCATCAATAACTCAATTATCTTTTCCTTTAATGTGCTTGATTTCAAAATCAAATTCACTAATAATGGCCATCCATATAGCTTGTATGACATTCAATTGGGGTTAATCAAATAAATACCTCATCCTGCCACGATATATCATTTATATGAACTTCTTCCAAAGAAAGTGATGTCTCCACATTTTTAAAGCATGCCCAATTGTTTCAATCTCTAAATCATTACATTTTCATTTAATTTCCTAGACTCATAACTAATTATATTTCCATGATGCATGAGAACTCCATTGAATCCCTCCTTCCAATAATCAATGTAAACTATGAAATATTCATCTCACTCTACAATCTTCAAAATAGGGGCATGTACAATAAGCTTCTTTGATTCTTCAAATCCTTTTGCACACTCTGATGCCTAATGAAATATCACACCCTTCTTTTATAATGCAATAATCATGTGCTCAATCTTCAATTATCTTTGAATGAACCTCCTATAATATATTTCCATCTCCATAAAATATCTAACTTTTGTTACATTCTAGGGAACAAGCCACTCTAGTGTGGCCTTGAACGTCTAAGAATCAACTACCACTCCTCCTTTTGAGATAACATGACCCAAATAGTGCACTTGTGATTGGAAGAAACCACATTTGTTGAGCTTAGCATATAGTTGGTGCTCCCACAACACTTGTAATCTGGCCTTGAGGTGTTTTTCTTCATGCTCCTCTTTGGTAATTTGTATACACTAAGATGTCATCAATAAATACAAAAAAATACATGTCCAAGTATTTACGAAGAACAATATTCATGGGTAAATAAATTTGGTTGTTGCGTTTTTCAACCCAAATGTAACCACTTCAAATTCGTAGTGCCCATATGTAGCTTTGAATGTAGTCTTATGGATTTCCTCATCCTTGATCCAAAATTGATGATACTTGAACCTCAAATCTATATTTAAAAAACATTATGGGCCCTCTCAACTAGTCAAATAAATCATCAATATTGGATAGGGGAAACTTGTTTTTAATATTTTCCTTGTTCAGTTGTATGTAATTAATGCACAACCTAATGGTTCCATCCTTTTTCTTCATGAATAACGTTAGAGCTTCCCAAGGTAACACATTCAATCTAATGTAGCCCTTGTTCAACATTTATTTCAGTTATATCTTCAACTCTACTAATGTAGGTGTGCTCTATTGAGAAATTGATGTACCTCTTAAGTGGCGATCCTAGCATCTCTTGAGGAAATACATAACTATATTCTTATAGCATGGGTTTTTCTTCAATTCTTAATTTAATTTCCTTTTTTTAATTGGTCACTGAAATAAGATTTAGAGGGAATCCACTTTATCTACATTTCTTTCATTGAATACCTAAATCTTCCTCATGGAGATAGGATTTTGCACTCCTTGTAGCATCCATTTTCCACCTTAATTTTCCTTGCATCAATGTTTTATTATAATAGTCCATATTTTCCCTACGCACTACCATCCACTCCATACTAATTAGAATTTCATATGACTCGAGTGATAATATATTTAAGTTGGATTTGGAAAGAAAACCACTCATCCAAAAATTGCATGATTTAATAGAATCAGTAACCTTCCACTGTACTTCACTATCTAATTGAACTAGCCACATTTTGGCATGCCATTTCCTCTATAAAACACACGCTTCCATAATTTAGGGAGTAACATAACTACTGTTAGAACCATGGTCAATAATTAGGATGGTTGGAAACTATAACTTCCATTTAACCACTGAGTCTTGGTGGTCCACTTTTCTATTTTCCACAATTGCATAAATATAGGGTATGTTACGGGGCACATCCTTGATTTTGGTAGTTTCTTGCACATTGTATGCCATCTTGATGTATTTTTGTTGGTGGGAACAATATCTTAATAGATTCTCTTCCCCACAACCCTAGCACCTATATGAATTCTTCCATGGTTTCTCAATCTCTTCATTTATTGACTGAATTAATTTAGTCCCAACTAGAGTGGGAAAGTTCTACTGGAATTCACTTTTGGAACGTAAAATGAGCTTAACACTTTTCCCAACCTACCTGTAGCATGTTTATATTTATCCCTTCTTTCTAAAACCGGTATTTTCCCTATTTTCCCATTCTATATGAAATCCAATATTATAATTCGACTAGTCATAAAAGTACTTAGATTTCAAGCTAGTATCCTCCAACATCCTTGGTTAATTGAATTTATTTTTTCCAAGTGTGATTATGGAAGCCCACTAAGGAAGTGTTGATTTTTTGTCTTTTTGTCTTAGATATAAGGTACATATGTCAACAATTATATGAACCTATTGGTATAAGTTTCCATAATATTTTTTCCCAACTTATGCTCATGGAATTATTTAATTTTTCCATTGTAGTATTTTATTGATAGGTATTTCTCCCTACAATATTTCTCAAACTAACTCCAAGTTTTTATATTCTTCTCTCAAATTCCCATGAAATTGTTAATTTTTTTCCACCATACGTCGTCCTTTCCTCTCAAATTAAATATGGCCACTCATGCCTTCTTTTTCAGAGTAATTATGGACCTTGAAATATTTCCTGAGGCCTAGAAACCATGCTTCATCATCCTAATTCATTTTAGGTTTCCTATCAAAAGTAGGAGAATTTTCCTTCTTAAACTATTCAAGTAATATTGTTGGGAATAGGTCCCCTGTGGGTCAATTTTGGGGTTAAAAACCCAAGTTTTGGGGTAGAAGGCCCCAATTTTGTATAAAGAAATGTAAAGTCTTCGCATTTTGTGATCGTGAAGCACGAAGATATCAAGAGTCAGAAAGCATTTTCTGCCTTTAGCCTAGATAGGTTGTGTTGGTTTTAGAGATCTGCCCTTGGTCCACGGACCATGGTATTGTATAAAAAGGAGGTCTTAGAGGAGTCTAAGGAAGAGGTAAGTGAAGTAGAAGTGTTTTATGAGTCTATAAAGAGCTAAGAGTGAGAGTCTTAGCGTAGGAAGAGGCTCTGCAGCTAAGTGCGTAGAGGCCTAGCGTAGAAGTCCACAGCTGAGTACATAGACCCCTGTAGCTATGTGTGCAGGGAAGATCGAGTCTATATTGAACATCTTAATCATCAATAAAGGGAGTATTATGAAATTAATGTGTATTTTTCCTCTGTGGATCGCATGTGATCATGTTATGTTAAGTTCTGGGTTTATGATATAATGGTAAATTGATGTGTGAATGTGTATGTTTCTATTTGTTATATCAATGAAAATAATGATATATGTTTATGCGAAGATAATCTTAACTGCATTATAAATTTGGCGAAAACTTAAGATAATTTGGGAACTTATACAGTAACATACTTATAGAGGCGTGTAAGTGCCTAAATCATCATTTAGGGTTGCGTGAAGGATGATTACATACCTTTGCCAGGGTTCCAAGAGATGAAAGAGAAATTACATCGATAAGCCCTAAAGGCTTATCGATCTACGCAAAGGAAGGGTTTAAGGTATAGATTTGACATCACGACCATCTCACGGTGTGAAAACTTGGTTCCTACATCCCCCCATACTGCTTCAGTGAGACTTCAGTCCACGCTCCATGGACTGATGCTGAAAGGGCCAGTAGTGTAGGGATTTTCTTGGCTGACTAACGTTGAAACTAGGTCAGGGCCCATCAAGAAAACATATGGTTTCGTTGAGTGGGTTTGATCTAGAGAACGTGAAAGAAACTTTTATGGAAGCAAAGAAAAGCTTTATTAAGGCCTCTACCTTAGGAGGTCAAGAGAAACCAGTTGAATAAATGGACCCACCCATGATTACCACGTTCTTAGAGACCTACAAGGATGGCACTACTAGCGAACCACAAATAGTCAGAAAGCTTGGTAAGCATAAGGCAAGGACTGGACGTGAGATGAAACTCACCGCGTGGATAGGGGAATAAAAAATGGACCAAGTTATCTTATATTTGGGGTCCGACGCAAATGTTTTACCAAAACAAACTTGGGAAAGAATGGGGATACCTATGCTCTATTGGTCTCTGATCCATTTAAGGATGGCGAATCAATAGAAAATTATCCTAACACAGAGGCTGCAGGCGTTGGAAATAATACTGAGAGGGAGGTGAATCAGTATTATCATATCAATAATTTTATTTCCCAAATAGATTTATATATGCTACTTCAGTGAAGTGAACTAGCATGTACACACAATTGTGATTAAAGAAACCAACGTATATCCAGAGAACTTGTGATTTAGACAATTTATCATGTGTTGATCTTAAACCAATACATCAATAACTTATTAGATAGTGCAGTAAAAGTAGAATAAAGCATCACACATAAGAAAAACACATGAACACCAAGATTTAAGGTGGAAACCAATGTGGATGAAAACCACCTACTATTGTCGTCTCAGTATTCTTTTAATAATAAGAAAATATTTTTACAATCTTGTACTGGTGCAGACTCATACCAGTACATAGGCACCCACCTGTAGAAGGCTACAAACTTCTCTAGTTTTACAGCTTCTACTGGAAAGGAGCTATAACCCCCTAGATCTTGTACTAGCCAATATGTTTACTAGTATGTAGGCGCTGACCTACAAAAGGATACGACCTTCTTTCTTCTTCCAGGGACCACGTTTCATGAATTTTCAAGATGGATACTCTTGGATCACACCAAAAAAATCTGAAGGCCATGTTTTATCCAATTTTCTTTTTTTGGTAAGTAAGACCCATGGGGGATTTGAACCAGTGACCTCTCACACGAAGTGCCTTAACAGTGCATCGATTCACCGTCAATCTAAAGCCTCATGGGCACATTTCATCCAATTTTCATACTGGACCCATCAAAAAAATTTTAAACTTAAATTGCATCAACCAACATTCAGTTAATCTGGAAAATCAGATCATTGACACCAGAACATTGTACTGAACCTACAACCCTGCATCATCATTCAGAACCAATTGTAACCTCAAAAATCATGCATTAGAGTGTATACGCTACTTGGCTGAACCCAAACTGTGTGTAAATGCTACTTCTATTAATCAAACCTGCGTATACCTGCAAAACTACTGCAAATATAAACTTTTGAATCAAGTCTACACCAACCAACAATATATTGAATATATATTGTCAACTTATAGAGCTTTACACAAGCAGGGATAGATATCACTTCTTCTCACTTATACAATCAATTAATCAAATGCTAGCCTCTTTATGCATTCAATTTTGCATTCATATCTAAGAAGACTTCATTGATAGACAGTAGTAAAACAAAAGAATTTGATTAGATAGATCAATTAGATCTTGAAAAGAAGATTTTCTTTTGTACACGCTACTTGAAAGAATAGAACCTGCGTGTATATGCTCTTTGGTTGAGACGAACCTGTGTACAGATCTGCAAATATTGATTCAAAACTTGCTACAATTCCAAACTTCAGACAAACCCAGATCATGATAGATAACAAATAAAACAAGCACAAAAAATCAGATCTAGTCTCAACCAATATCAAATCATTCAAGAATAAGTCATTTCAGGTCTCATGATCCTGATCCAATATTGAAATCAAGGTGCACATGAATATATCAGATCTAGTCCTAAACATAACCCTGCAACATAAAATATACTCTAGATAGAATTATTCCTTAGAATCTTATTACTTGCACACCTGGCCTTAAGATCTTCTCCTCTTTATATATCTTTATGCCCTTTGTCAATACCTTGGACCAAAACCAATTAGGACCAATACCTTGGACGAGATACCTAGGGTCAATACCACTGACCAATACCTTGGACCAAAACCTTGATTTTCCATCCCATACGTGCTTTTCCTTCTGTGAAAGTGTGTGTATACGTATACACTCTTTTTGATTTGTGTTCCCGCATGTATACACTACTTTGACAAAGTGAACTAGTGTGTTCCTCTCTTTCTTCAATCATTGGAGTCTGATATGTAATCCTTTATTGTTAACATGTTGCACTGTGACTATCATCTGTGTGATTTTCCATGAAGGACAACACATGTATCATAATGCCAATAGTATCCCCCTTTGGACTTGATGGCAACAACAACACCAAGACACTCTCCCCCTTTGACATCAAGGGCAAAGGGTGGACAAAGATATTCTCCTCTTTTGATATACATTATGCTATCCATGCTCCCCTTATGTACATGTTGAATTATCTGATTAAGCTCCCCCTTTTTAAATGCTATGATCCACTAAACCGTCCATGCAAGGTCGATGCTCCCCTTGAGCATATGCAGAGTCTAAAAAAAATATTTTTCAAAAGAATAACATGAATCTATAACTCGACTAAGTGAGTATGACATTCCTATCACCAATGACTCAAACATACATCAACCTCCCAACCAAGTGGGGATATACCAATTGTTTATACATGACCTAAATATAATAAATATTACATCATCCATCCCATTCAGAATAGGGATACAAATTACATCATTTGTCCAATAAGACCCATTCAAATGTATGAGAAGTCATATCACACCCTAGACTTTACATGACTTAAGCAACAAATGGGATAAATATCTAAAGCCATAGCTGGACTCAGTAATCATAATGCAAACAATGCAGAATTCAAGTGAAGGCTAATGCTCTCCTTGAATCTGTGCTACCTCTGCATTGTTAACAATTCATTTAATCAAGGCATATTTTTTAGTCAGATAAAATAATGAACAAAGCATATTGGTAGACTGTAATCATCAACATCAGACATAGCACCCATATCAGAGTCTCACCCACTATTTTTCCTGTCAAAAAAACTTATACACTTCTTCAGCCATCGAAGCCTATGTGTATATGTGACTATACTTCATGAAACATGCATATAATAGCCTTCTTCTGAAAAACTAGATTTTAACAGTAGGATGTTGCAACAACTACTCCTAGCTTTTGTCTGAGATATTCAAATGTTTCGCTGTGTAGTGGTTTAGCGAATATATCAGCATACTATTCTTTGAAAGGAACATACTCCAATTTGACCTTTTGTTCAAGCACTTGTTCTCTTAGAAAATGGTACTTGATGCGTATGTGCTTGATCTTGGAGTGAATGATTGGATTCTTTGAAATACTCATGGCACTTGTATTATCACATAGAATGGAGATGGGTGGAGTACATGTGATATGAATATCTTGCAAAGTTTGCATCATCCAAAGTAGTTGTGTGCAGCAAGATGCAGCAGCCACATATTGTGCTTCAGCTATAAATAAAGCAATTGAACTTTATTTCTTGTTGAACTAAGACACTAACCTGGAACCCATATAGAATGCACCACCACTAGTGCTTTTTCTATCATCAACACTTCCTACCCAATCTGCATCTGTATATGCATGAAGAATAAGATCTGCATCTCTAGGATACCATAATCCAAAGTCTTGAGTTCCTTGAAGATATTTGAAAATTCTTTTGACTACCTGAAGGTGTGATTCCTTTGGATTTTCTTGGAATCTTCCAAGTTAGGTACTTGTTAGATAAAGCAGACTACCAATCATGGATCTATAAGTTGGTTGATGTACAGTTGTTGATTCATCATTTGAGATGAGACTGCATCCTCTTACCATTGGGGTACATACAAGTTTACAATCTTCCATTCCGTACCTTTTCAAGATCTATTTGAGATATTTGGTTTGTGAAAGAAAAATACCATCTTTTGTTTGTTGAACTTGTAGACCAACAAAATAGGTAAGTTCACCAAGAAAGGACATTTCAAATTCTTGCTACATTACTGAAGCAAAATTCTGACTCATGGATTCTTCATTGCTACCAAAAATGATATCATCAACATAAACAATAATAATTAGCAATTTATCATTTTCAATCTTTGTATATAGATTGTTATCTACAAAACCTTTTGTAAAACCTTGTTGGTGTAGATATTTGTCAAGGCACTAATATCAAGCCCTTGGAGCCTGTTTTAGACCATAGAGAGCCTTTTTGAGTCTGCATACAACTTTTGCATCATTTCCAAGAATGAATCCTTCTAGCTATTCAATATAAACTTCTTCTAAATCTCCATGAAGGAAGGTTGATTTTACATCCATTTGGTATACTTTGAATTTCTAAAAGTTGGAAAGAGCAAGAAACATTCTTATGGCTTCAAGTCTAGCAACAGGTGCAAAAGTTTCTTCAAAATCTATACCTTCTTGTTGAGCATACCCTTTACAAACAAGTTTTCCCTTGTTTCTAATGACTTCTCCATTTTCATTCAGCTTGTTTTTGAATATCCATTTAGTTCCTAAATATTTTTATCATGAGGTCTAGGAACTAATTCCCAAGTATCATTCTTTTCAATTTACTCAAGTTCTTCATCTATGGCCTTGACCCAACATTCATCTTTGCATGCTTCATTTACATTTGAAGGTTCGGTGGAGGATAGTAGAGATAGATAGCTTGAGGCCCCTGTAATAGTTCATCTTGTCTTTACACCAGCCTCATTTCCTCTAAAATTTGAGTTTCTAGATGATTTTTCTGAACATACTTGGATGGAGTCTTCTCTTCTATCATTATATATTCTTCTGGTGCTTCATTGGTTTCTCATTCAATATCATTTTGACTTGATGTGGGAAAGTAATCCCCATCTTCCTCATTGTCATAATCTTCTGTTGATTTTATCTTTTTTTTTTTATTTATGCATGCTTCATCCACTACAACCTCAATGCTTTCAACAATTTTCCCAAGTCTTTTATTATAACATTTATATCCTTTACTTCTGGAAGAATAACCAAGAAGAATACCTTCATCTGCTTTGGATTCAAACTTACCAAGTTTTTCATTAGTCCTTTTGATAAAACATTTTCTTCCAAAAACATTAAAGTATTTTATAGTAGGAGTCTTACCATACCAAAGTTCATGTGCAGTTTGAGAGCTATTTACCCAAACATTTTCTTTGTTGAGAATGGTCATGGCAGTGAATGCATCTTTACCCTAGAAGGTTGCAGGAGTTCTAGATTCATCTAACATAGCTCGAGCCATTTGTTGAACTATTTTGTTCATCCTTTTTTCCACACCATTTTGTTGAGGAGTTCTTGTGGTGGAGAATTGCCTTTTTATTCCATGTTGTTCACAAAATTCAAATAATTCATCCGATATAAATTCCCCTCCTCGATCAGATCTGAGGCATTTGATATTTCGATCTGATTCATTTTCAACCAAAGCTTTGAAGGCTTGGAACTTTTCAAATGCTTCATATTTATGCTTTAGAATACCTATCCAACACATTCTGGAAAAATCATCAATGAACAAAATAAAGTATTCTTCTCCACGAGGTGACTTTTTCCTTGTTGGTCCACATAAATCAGTATGGACAAGCTCAAGAGGCTTACTAGCTGACCCTTCTTTTTCCATGAAGTGAACTCTGATTTTCTTATTGCTTTTACATGGTTTTCATATTGTATTTTCTGGGATGCTGATATCTAGAAGATCACGAACAACCTTGAGTCTGCATGCTTTTATTATTTGAGAAAAGCTTAGATGTCCCAATCTTCTATGCCACAACTAATTTTCATCATTTTTTCTTTGATAGCATTGTTGTTGTCCTCCTTTGAGTATATATAAGTTATTTTGATTTCTTGTACCTTTGATCACAGTCTCTCTTATATCAAGCTCACGAACAACACATCCGTTTGATCAAAACACCACTTCATTTCCTTGATCACACATTTGACTAACACTCAACAGGTTATGCTTTAAACTATCTACATACATAACATTTCCAACTGTAACCTTTTCTTTCAAGAAAACAGAACCTTTACCTTTTATGACAGCTGGAGTGTCATTTTCAAATGAGACATTCTTTTCCTTTTCTAAGGCATTATATGAATGAATTTTCTCTTTGTCACCTATCATGTGTTTGGAGCATCCACTGTCGATGTACCACTGATTTTCTTGTCCTTCTGCATACAGGGCTATACCACATATTTCTATTTGAGATTCTTTCCTTCTCTATATATTGGGATTTAATGGTGTTTTCTCATTTTGAGGTGTTTGCCAAAATTTTCTCCTGCATTCAGATTCTTAATGACCAAAGTTGTTACAGATTGAGAATTCTATTTCATTTTCAAGAGGAGAAAAGTTATTTTAGGAACTTCTCTTGATCCCTATTATATTCCTTTGATTTCGTGCTTCTCTAGTCATGATGGTTTTGTGAGCAACGCATTGAACAACTTTGTGCCAAAAATTATGACATGAAAAACATTGCCCATTAAAGAAGTTTCTGCGACTATCGAATCTATTTACCTGTTGATTGTAGTTTCTATTGATATTCATCTTTGGAAAAAATCGAGTATGATTTTCCTGAGGTTGGTTGTGGCTTCTATGATATTCATCCTTGGAGAAAATTGATTATGATTTACCTGGTGATCAGCTTTATGCCATTGCTGACGATTGTCATACTGTTCATTGGTCTTTGCTGCATCAAGATAGCTTTTGGTGGAGGTTGACAACTTCTGTGATTGAGATGCTTCTTCAATATATCCAAGACCTGTCTTTATCAAAGGAGAATGTTGAAATTTTTTAATTTCATTTAAATTTTTTGATCCTTTAGCAAATCTAAGATTGAGATATTTTGTTTTCTCAAGATCTTTTCTTAGACCCACAATTTCACATTCCAGTTTTTCATTGTGTTTTTCTTTTTCAACAAGTTGATATGTCAAGGTAACTATGATAATATTCTTTTCTTCTAAACAAATTTTGAGGTTAGAGATTTCTTCATGAAAGTTTTCCTCTACTAAAGCATCCCAAAAATCATCATCGTCATAATCCATGAGAAGTCTATAATCATCACTATTAGATAAACCATCACTATCCTCTTCTAAACTATCCCAAAAATCATCATTATCATAAGCCATTAGAAGTTTGTAATCTTGTCCAGTTTCATGTTCATCACTATTAGATAAACCATCATTATCTTCATGAGTATAGTAACTCCTTCTATTCACAACCTGTTTCCTATTCCCTTTTGCATATTCCTTTCCTTTTCCATATTTATCTTTATGAGGAAATATGGTAGCATAATGACCAACTCTGCCACAAGCAAAGAATTTGAAATTTAGCTTGCCTCTAAACCTTCCAGAACCCTGTTGAAGCTTCTTGATAAAAATTACCTCATCTTCTTCTTCTGAAATGTGTCTTGATTCATTGTGTTCTTCCTTTTCTTTTCCCTTTGCTGAAGCTTTAAGGCAACTTCTCTCATATTTGATGGACCTCCTTTTCTCATCTCAAAAGCAGTTAGGATTTCGTGAAGCTGTGTCATAGTGATATTTTGCAAATCTTGTTTTTCTTCTATGGCAGACACTTTTGATTCAAATTTAGCCAACAAGGATCTCAAAATTTTCTCAACTAAGTTAACTTCCTTTATTTCTTCACCCAGATTCTTCATACAATTAATAACCTCATCTATACATAAGAAGTAACTAGCTAAAATCTCATCAGTATGCATCTTAGGAGTTTCATATTGAATTCTGAGAGTTTGAAACTTGGCACATTTTACCTAAGAGTCTCCTTCATAGCTCTGAACAATTTTGTCCCATATCTCTTTGGCTGATTTCAGCTGCATGACCTTGAAAAACTATGATTGTGACAAACTTCCCAATAAAGTATTGACAACTTTGGAATTGGTTTCATATTGCTTTTTACCTTCCGTGTCTGTAGGAATTACTGTTGGAAATGTATATCCTACTTCCACAATTTCCCAGACATATGTTCCAAGAGATTGTAGATAGGTTATGGTTCTTATTTTCTAATAAATAAAGTTGTCCCCATAGAATATTGGCGATCTAATGGATCCCATGCTTTCATTATTATTCATCTGGATGGATCTCCCTTCAAGCGATCAAGCTTCTTCTAAAGGACCTGCTTTGATACCAATTGTTGGAAATAATACTGAGAGGGGGGTGAATCAGTGTTATCAAATCAATAATTTTGTTTCCCCAACAGATTTATATACACTACTTCAATGAATTGAACTAGCGTGTACATGCAACTGTGATTAAAGAAACTAGCGTCTATCGAGAGAACTTGTGATTTAGACAATTTATCATGTGTTGATCTTAAACTAGTACATTAGTAACTTATTAGATAATGCAGTAACAATAGAATAAATCATCACACATAAGCAACACACATGAACACCAAGATTTAAGGTAGAAACCCAATGTGGGTGAAAACCACCTCCTACTGTCGTCTCTGTCATCTTTTAATAATAAGAGAATTTGTTTACAATCTTGTACTGGTGCATACTCATACCAGTACATAGGCACCCACCTATAGAAGGCTACAACCTTCTCTCATTTTCCAGCTTCTATTGGAAGGGAGATGTGACCCCCTGGCTCTTGTACTAGTCAATATGTTTACTAGTACATAGGCACTGACCTACAGAAGGCTATGACCTTTTTTTTCTTCCAGGGACCACATTTCATGAATTTTCAGATTGGATACTCTTGGATCATAACACCAAAATCTGAAGGCCATGTTTCATCCAATTTTCATATTGGGCCCATCAAAAACTTTTTAAACTTAAACTGCATCAACCAACATTCAGTTAATCTCGACAATTAGATCACTGACACTAGAACACTGTGTTGAACCCAGAACCATGCATCATCATTCAAAACCAGATGTAACCTCAAAATCATGCATTAGAGTGTATACGCTACTTGGTTGAACCCAAATTGCGTGTATACACTACTTCTGTTAATAAAACCTGCATATACCTTCAAAACCACTACAAACATAAACTTTTGAATCAATTCTATACCAAGCAACAATATACTGAATATCTACTATCAACTTACAGAGCTTTACATAGGCAGGGACAGAGATCACTTCTTCTCACTTATACAATCAACCAATTAAATGTCATCCTCCTTATGCATTCAGTTTTACATTTAGATATAAGAAGACTTCATTGACAGACAGTAGTAAAATAATAGAATTTGATCAGATAGATCAGTTAGATCTGAAAAATAAGCTTTTGTTTTGTATACACTACTTGAAGGAACAACACCTGCATACAAATCTGCAAATATTGATTGAGAACTTTGCTGCAATTCCAGACTTCAGACAAACCTAGATCATGATAGATAATGAATAAAACAGGCACAAAAAATCAGATCTATTCTTAGCCAATATCAGATCATTCAAGAATAAGCCATTTTAGGTCTCATGATCCTGATCCAATATTGAACTCAAGGTGCACATGATTATTTCAGATCTAGTCCCAAACATAACCCTGCAACATAAATTATACTTCGGATAGAAGTATTCCTTAGAATCTTATTACTTGCACACCTAACCTTATGATCTTCTCCTCTTTATATAGCTTTAGGCCCTTCATCAATACCTTAGACCAAAGACCTAGGGTCAATACCACGGACCAAATACCTTGGAGCAATACCTTGGAGCAATACCTTGGACCAAAAACTTGATTTTCCATCGCATACGCACTTTTCTTTCTGTGAAAGTGCATGTATATGTATACACTCTTTTTGATCTATGTTCCCACATGTATACACTACTTTGATAAAGTGAACCAGTGTATACCTCTCTTTCTTCAATCTCTGGAGTCTGATCTATAATCCTTTGTTGTTAACCTATTACACTATGAACTATCATCTGCGTGAGTTGCCATTAAGGACAACACCTATATCATAATGCCAACAACATGGGGTAACAATTGACATCGAAGGCGCGAGTGCACTGGCAGATTTTGAAGTAATAGAGATTGTGGATGATAGAAATCCCTACCCTACGCTCCTTGAGATCGATTGGGCCACTGACATGAATGGGGTAATCAACCTGAAGAAGTGAAAGATGACATTTGAAAAGAAATCACTCCTTGTAGTGGTTCCACGGGATCCTATAGAAGGACCGCACTACACAGAACCAGTTCACGATTATGAAAGTGATGACAATTTGGACCAGATTTACAATATAATGGTGCAAGACCAGGATTGGGTAAATCCGACAGCAGACGGATGTATTGCATGAGACCGCGAGAGTTCCTGCATATCATATTCGGACAAAGAACTAGAGCATTGGTAGAACCAACTGCATGAAGTATCTACATTGCGTTGTAATATGATGACCAAGTCATTGCGTTGTGTGTCATCAGAAGTAAGGAATCTGCCTTCTTATGATGGGTTGACTGATGTGGATATATTTTTGGATGCATTTGAAAGATAAGTGTTGAAGAAGCATCGCTTCCGAACCTTGGACTGGGTGTTGCGCACTACAACCGCAAGATGGTGGGATATGCACAAGGATAATTTCAGCGATTGGAACGAATATAGGAGGATGATTAGAATACATTTTGGATAGCCAAAAGTATGGATGATAGAAAATTATGATGGAAGGGTTGACCCATGCAATCACGTAGCCAAATGGACTAAGGCTTATGGAGCGGAGCCCCAACCTGAATGGGTGCATCTGTTTTGTCATACCCTGAATGTCATACCAATGAATTGGTACTTGGAAACAGACTCTACCATGGCCGTGAAGAATGGGAGATCTTGCGCTAGGGGTTTATAATCACATTTAGCTTTGAGGATGGGTTTGATTATATTGATGCAGCACTACAAGAGGTTAAAGTAATGATCTTTAGGATACCATAGGATCCTCTAAATCTGATTCAACCAGATTGGACTACCTAGCTGACCCACGCGCTGGAATGCTATAACATGACCACTGAAGAAGAAGACAAGGATCCCAGAAATATTAATATTCCGAAAACTGAGGGTGACCATGAGGTTGAATAATTGTAGATAAAGGATTTATACATAACTGCACCAATAAAAATTAGACAGGTCAACATTGGCAAAGAGGTGGAGCTGAAATTTGCAAAGATTGGGGACTATTAGGATGACGTGACAAAAGATAAGTTGTTAAATGCCTATGCGAATATCAAGATTTGTTCCCCACAATTTTTTCTGATATGATGGGAATAATAGGAGACCTGGGTGTCATGAATATCACTCTAAAACCAGATGCGAAACCTATGAAACAAAGACCTTACCACCTTAATCCAAAGTATAAGGAAAGGGTCCACGCTGAGTTAGATAAGATGCTCATGGCAGGTATTATTGAACCAGTGGAAGAATCTGATTGGGTAAGCCCAATAGCGGTTCAAGAAAAGAAACAAAAGGAAGAAGTAAGGATATGCATAGATCTCCAGAAATTGAATTATGCTTATGTGCATGATCCTTTCCCAACCCCATTCACTGACGAGGTCCTGGATAATGTAGGTGGCCAAGAAGCATATTCTTTCATTGATGGGTTCTCTGGGTACCATCAAATCAAAAACACGACTCAGGATAGAAGCAAGATGACCTTCGTGACTAAAGCAGGATGTCTTCAGTACGTCATAATGCCTTTTGGGCTGAAGAATGTACCAACGATATTTTCATGTGTATTCATTGTGGCATTCAAAGACTTCATGCATAAATTTATAGAGGTATACTTTGATGATTAGATAGTGTCTAAATTGGTCGAGCGCAATGTGGCAAGTTTGTGCTTGATGCTAGATACATGTAGGAGATACCATATCGTGCTCAATCTGAAGAAGTGTCTGTTTTTTGTCCCTTTTGGGATCTTGCTGGGTCATGTGGTATGCAGACAAGGATTAATGGTAGACCCTATGAAGATCGTGGTGATAATCAATTTAGAAGTGCTGAGGAATTTGAAATAATTGTGCACAACTCTAGGGCATACCAGATACTATAGGAAGTTTGTCAAGAGCTATGCCTAGATCACCGCGCCTATGGATAAATTGTTGAAAAAGGATGATATGTTCTGTTGGAATGATGAATGTCAGAAGAGCTTGGATGTACTGAGAGAGAAAATGGTCATTGCACCGATCCTAGTATTCCTGGACTAGAAGAAGGAATTTCATGTGCACGTGGATGCATCATGTATTGCGCTAGGGGTTGTGCTGACACAGGTCAGTGAGGGAGAACTAGACCATCCTATAATGTTCACAAGTAGTAAACTATCTAAAGAGGAGAAAAATTATTCCACGACCAAGCGCAAAGGATTAGATATGGTGTACGAGCTCCAGAAGTTTAGGCACTATTTGTTGGGTGGACACTTTAAGATGTATACAGATCATTTTTTGTTGAAATACCTGGTCAACAAGCCTATGTTGGGGGGGAAATATGTAGATGGCTGCTGTTGTTCTAGGAGTATGACTTTGAAGTTATTGTGAAGCCAGGATCACTGAATGTGGGACCAGATCATCGGTCACACATTGAAACTGGAGAGGAACCGACTAATTTGGAGAAAGGAATGCCTAACGCATAGCTCTTTGTAGTGCACATCGTAGACAGTCACTTTGAAGATATTATCCACTTCCTGATGACAAGATTAGCTCCGGAAGGTTATACAAGCCAATAGAAGAAGGAACTAGTAGTGCACGCAGAAAACGTTTCTATCATTGTAGGGCACTTGTACAAAATTGGGTCAAACAAAATATTACGACGTTATGTGCCTGACTTTGAATGAAGTAGCATCCTTGCTTAGGCTCATGGAGGAGTTGCGGGAGGACATTATGCAAGGAAAGCAACAACGCAAAAAATTCTATGCGCTGGGTTGTGGTGGCCAACCATGCATAAGTATTCAAAAGCATATTGTAGGGCATGTGATGCATGTCAAAGGATTGGCAGGCTATCGTGGAGGGATGAACTAACTCTGATGCCATAACTGACGTTACAACCATTCAAGAAATGGGCGATTGACTTTGTGGGACCAATTGAGTACTTGACCAGGTGGGTGGAGGCGCAGCCTATGAAGAACTGTATAGGCGTGACAACATCAAAGTTTATTTTTGAATATGTGTTGACAAGATTTTGGTGTCCAAAGATCTTGATGAGAAATCACAGTACATACTTTCTTAACGAAACAATCAGTGTGTTGACAGAAGAATTTTAGGTGTATCATCATAAAAGTATGCCTTATCATCCATAGGCTAATGGGATGGTGGAAGCATTCAATAAGATACTGGATAGCGCTGACAAAGGTTTGTAATGCTCAGAGAAATCACTGGGATGTGCGCATACCCATGGTGCTATGGGCCTACAGAACGACTTGCAAGAAGGTGACTAATAAAATGCCTTTCAGACTCATGTATGGCATAGAAGCTATGATGCCAATGGAATAGATTGTACCTAGTTTTCACATAGTGGCACTCGCAGGAATGGCAGATCGCAGAGCCCTAGAAGATAGGCTCACGTAGCTAGAGGAGCTTGAGGAGGACCGATTTCTAGCCGGATTTCATCAACAAGTTCAAAAGGAGTGTGAAATGGCATGGTACAATCATCACATCAAACTGTGCACCTTCAACGTAAATGATCTAGTCTGATTATATGATAGTAAATTTGATAAATTTCCAGGGAAATTTACAATGCAATGGCTAGGGCCATATGTCATCAAGGAGATTACCAATGGCGGAGTATTTTAGTTGGTCAAATTGAATGGATAACCCTTCCCAGGGAAGGTGAATGGTAGCAGGTTGAAGCCATACACCGTGATCTAGCATGGTGACTATATGAGGGAAGCACAGTCTTAGTGCTCCAAGAAGCTGAAAGGAGGTCCAAGACTATAAACTACATTGCTCGGGTTGGGGCGCTGCATGAGGGGAGAACTGTGCAGAATGAAGAAATGTCACAGAGCCTAGAGAAGTGCGTAGGCAGTTGTGCTACCAAAAGAAAAACCATGTAGAATAGCTGGAAAGTGACCATTAAAGTCACTATTTATGATTTGACGATGAGAAAACAACCAAATGGAGCGGGGGGTCGACGTTTATGTCAGAATTTATGGACCAGATCTTTCAAAATATGCCACCAACCTTTCATTAATGAACCAATTTTGGGGGGAATGGTTGAATTTGAATTCAAAAGTGCCTATAAATTATAGGTGGCTACCCAATGAAGAAAACTTGGCATTTTGAGAATTGAGTTGTTGAGCTATCAGGCACACATGAACCATGAAAACTTTGAAGTTTTTCTAGTAAGTGCAGTATTTGAGATGTTTCCAAAGGAGACTCAACAAAAGATTAAGTCAGACAGTGCAGGGCCAACGATAGAGTAGTTGGTCGAGGAGATGAAGCAAGTAGCAACACAGTACACCACCGCAGTAGCAGTTGTCTAAGTCAAGTTGGGAGGTCTTCATGACAAGATCTTTGCACCTGCAGAGTGACTCAAGGGCGAGTCACCATGTTTGGGTTAGGGGCTTGTTGGGAACGGGTCCCCTAGGGGTTAATTTTGGGGTTAAAAACCTAAGTTTTGAGGTAGAAGGCCCAAAGTTTGTATAAATAAATGTAAAGTCTCCACAATTTCTGATCACGGAGCGCGAAGATATCAAGAGTCAAAAAGGGTTTTCCACCCTTAGTGTGAATAGGTTGTGTTAGTTTTAGAGATAGGCCCTTGGTCCATGGACCATGGGATTGTATAAAAAGGAGGTCTTAGAGGAGTCTAAGGAAGAGGTAAGTGAAGTAGAAGTGCTTGATGAGTCTGTAAAGATCTAAGAGCAAGAATGTTAGCATAGGAAGAGGCTCTGCAGTTGAGTGCGCAAAGGCCTGGGGTAGAAGTCCGCAGCTAAGTGTACGAACCCCTGTAGCTGTGTGCGTAGGGCAGATCGAGTCTGTATTGAACATCTAAATCATTAATTAAGAGAGTATTTTGAAATTACTGTGTATTTTTCCTCTGTGGATCGCATGTGATTATGTTATGTTTAGTTTTGGGTTTATGTTATAATGCTAAATTGATGCGTGAATTTGTATGTTTCTATCTGTTATATAAATACAAATAATGATATATGTTTACACAAAGATAATCTTAACTGCATGGTAAATGTGACAAACACTTAAGATAATTCGAGAACTTATATAGTAACATACTTACAGAGGCGCGTAAGTGTTTGAATCATCGTTTAGGTTTGCATGAAGGATGATCATATACCTTCATGGGGGTTCCAAGAGACGAAAGAGAAAGTACATCGATAAGCCCTAAAGGCTTATCGATCTACGCAAAAGAAGGGCTTAAGGTATAAATTTGACATCACAACCATCTCAGGGTGTGGAAACTTGGTTCCTGCATCCCCACATACTACTTCGGGTGAGACTTCGGTCTACACTCCATGAACTAATGCCAAAAGAGCCAACCAATATACTCTTGTCAACCCTTCTATTCTTCATATTCAGTCGTTATTTAGTTGTTGTACCAGCTAGCTTATCAAAACTATCAGTTCCACCTTCAAAGGTGCCCATTGAGTTATCTTCACAATAATGATTTTCTTTTTCAAACTATATACGCTATTTTACTGAAACCAACCAGCGTATGTCTTCACCTACAAATAATGAAAATAGTGTATAGTAATAAACTTTGATAATCAGCCAATTCATTTGCTTAAATCAGAGTGTGATGCATTTACTAAGCAGTAAACAGATGTAGTAAGAACAAAATAAATCAACACACATAAGCAACACGCATGAACATGAAGATTTTTTAGGTGGAAACCCAATGTGGGAAAAAACTACCATTGTTGTTGTCACGGTATTCGATATTCTTATAAGAAAAAGTGTTTACAAGTTTTGTACCAGTGCATACCATTCTCAGTACTTAGGTATCTACCTGCTAAAGGCTATAACCTTCACTCATTTTCAAGGTTCTACTGCAAGGGAGCTCCAACCCCCTAGCTCTTGTACTAGTTGATATGTTTACCAGTATGTAGGTGCTATCCTACCAAAGGCTACTACCTTCACTCTTCCTCCAGGGACCATGTTTTATAAATTTTTTAGACTGGATGCTTCTGGTACACAACAACACAATATGTAGGCCACGTTTCATCAAATTTTCATATTGGACCCATAAGTAACATTGAATCTCAAAATTAATCACCACTGTAATATAAAAACCAAATACAACTACACCTATCAACAATCAGTCAATCTGAACAGTCAGATCACTATCACCGAAACAAAGAGTTGAACCCAAAACACAGCATCAACAACCAAAACCAACTACAACCTCAAAAATCATATGTCAAAATTACACGCTACTTCAATGAAGCCAACCTGCATGTATATGCTACTTTCTCTAACCCAACCTATGTATACCTCTAAAGATACTGAATCATAAAACCTCTGAACCAAAATTTGTACCAACCAAAGACGTTCTAAAGATCTATTGTCATATTATAGAGTTGTAAACTGATAGCAACAAAGATCACCCTTCTTACTCAATCAATCAATCAACCCAACTCAATATCCTTATACAATCAATTTTATTTTTAGATCTAATGAAGACATCATTGACAAATAGTAGTAAAACAACATCATTGATCAGATAGATCATCCATCTTTGAACAACAAGATTTTATTTTGCATACGCTACTTGGAAGTGTCTAACCAACATGTATACGCACCTTCACCTAGGAAAACCATCGTATATATCTACAAATAATAAATTATAACGTCAGAGTTATTACAAACTTCAGATATACCCATATCATCGGATATAAAGGATAAAACATGTGTTAGCAATAAGATCTGACTATCCATTACCATATCATACAATGATAAGTTATTTCAGGTCTTATGATCCTGATCCAACATTATATCCAAGGGTGCACAATATATTTTAGATATATTTCATAACCATAGCCCTTACAACACAAAATATACTTCATATAGGAGTATTTATGAAAAACCCATTCACTTGCACACAAAGTCATTTGATCTTCTCCTCCTTATATACTTAGAGCCTTTTTCAATACCTCGGACCAAAACAACACTTAGAAAGTATGGTATTCTTAGACGGGATCAAGTAACCTTTATTCGACTCAATATTGTGGGCTAATACCATGGTATTGACCCTTGGTATTCATTAACCTTAATTTTCGATCCGATACACATTTTTCCTTCTGTGAAAATGTGTGCATACGTATACGCTTCTTGTGTTCTGTATATGCTACCTGGACTAGGTGAAACAACGTATACAACTTAATACAACTTAAATCATTATTTTTCTTCAATTGCTTGATTAACATCTAAAATAATTTGTCCCATCATCTTGTTCTTCTGTACCATTACTCATGTCCCTTTATAATGTGAGTTTCCCTTTATCAATTCTAAACTGACCTCTATGTGGGTTGCCATCAAGGACAACACATGTACCATAATGCCAACAATCTCCCCCTTTGGACATGATGGCAACCATATTGGTGTTGATCACTTCAAGCTATAGAACCTATTATATATATATCAAGCAACACCAAGATACTCTCCCCCTTTGACATCAAGGGCAATGTGCGGACCAATATATTCTCCCCCTTAGTACATGTTGAGATGAACTATATTGTCCATGCCCCCTCCGAGAACATGCAGTGTCTGTAGAAATATTTTTCAAAAGAATAACATGACTCTACAACTCAACTATGTGAGTATGACCTTCCTATCACCAATGGCTCATACATACATCAATCACCCAACCAAGTGGGGATATATCAAATGTTCATACATGACTAAAAATTGTAATTATTACATCATCCTTCCCATGTACAGTGGAGGTACAAATTACATCATATGTCCAAAAGGACTCATTCATAATAGACTATGACAGAAAGAGACATATTTTTATACCATAGGTCTTTACATGACCTTTACAACAACTGAGTCCATAGTTGAATTCAACAACCATGATGCTAACAACGCATAATGTTTTGAAGGTTAATGCTCCCCCTAAACCTGTGCTACCTATGCATTGTCAATAATTCATTCATCAAGGCATCTTCATCAATCAAATAAACATCAATGAGAAAATCATATCAACAGAATATAACCATCAATATCAGACTACACACCCATGTCAAAAAATGATTTTGAGTATGACTCACTGTTTCTCTATCAGAAAATCACATACGACACCTTAGGAACAAAAAATCGCATATATACGCAACTCTGCTTCATGAAATATGCATATAGGAAACATTCCTTTGAAAATTAATTTTAACAGTAGGATGAGGAACAAACAACACCCATCTTTTGTCTGAGATATTCAAATGATACTCTAGGAAGAGGTTTGGTAGATATATCAGCAACCTATTCTTTGGAGGGAACATACTCCAATTTAACCTTTGGTTCAAGCACTTGTTCTCATAGAAAGTGGTACTTAATGGGTATGTGCTTGGTCTTGGAGTGCATGATAGGATTTTTTCGAAATACTAATAGCACTTGTATTATCACATAGGATGGAGATGGGTGGAGTACATGTGATTTTAATATCATGTAATATTTTCATCATCTAGAGTAGTTATGTGTAGCAAGATGTAGCAGCCACATATTCTGCTTTATCTATAGATAAGAAAATCAAACTTTATTTCTTGTTGAACCAAGATACTAATCATAATCCCATATAGAATGCACCTCCATTGGTGCTTTTTCAATCATTAACATTTCCAGCCAAATCCACATCTGTATATGCATGAAAAGTGAGATATGTATCGGTAGGATACCATAGACAAAATTCTTGAGTTCCTTGGAGATATTTTAATATTCTTTTTACTGCCTGAAGATGTGATTTTTTCTGATTGGCTTGGAACATTCCAACAATTCCTGCAGCATGCATGATATCTAGTCTGGTACTTGTTAGATAAAGTAGACTTCCAATCATAGATTTGTACGCTAGTTGATTCATTGTAGGATATTCATCATTAGAACCGAGACTACATCCTATTACCATTGGAGTACATACTGGTTTGGAATCTTCCATTCTGTACTTCTTTAGAATCTGCTTGAGATATTTATTTTGTGAAAGAAAGATGCCATATTTTGTTTGTTGCACTTGTAGACCAAGAAAATAAGTTAGTTCTCCAAGTAAAGACATTTCAAATTCTTGCTCCATAATAGACGAAAAGTTTTGACTCATAGATTCTTCATTACTGCCAAAGATGATATCATCAACATAAATAACAATAATTAGTAGTTTATCATTCTCAATTTTTGTATATAAGTTGTTGTCTACATATCCTTTTGTGAAACCATGTTGTTGAAGACATTTGTCAAGACGATAATACCATGCCCTCAGAGATTGTTTCAATCCATATAAAGCATTTTTGAGTTTGCACACAAGGTTTGCATCATTTCTCATAATGAATATTTTTGGTTGTTCAACGTATACTTCTTCTTCTATTTCTCCATTAAGAAATTCATATTTTACATCCATTTCATAAACTTTGAATTTTCAAAAACTTGAAAGAGAAAGAAAAATTCTTATGGCTTCAAGTCTAGCAATAGGTGCAAAAGTTTCTTCAAAGTCTATACCTTCTTGTTGAGCATACCCTTTACAAACAAGCCTTGCTTTATTCCTAATAAAATCTCCATTCTCATTCAACTTATTCTTGAATATCCATTTTGCTCCTATAACATTTTTATCATGAGGTCTAGGAACTAATTCCCAAGTATCATTCTTTTCAATTTGGTCAAGTTCTTCATCCATGGCTTACATCCAACTTTCATCTCTACTAGCCTCATTTATATTTTGTGGTTCTATGGAGGATAGTAATGCTAGATAACTAGAAGATCCTACAAGAGTTCTTCTTTTCTATACTCCAGACCCTTTTTCTCTTAGAATTTGAGATTCCAGATGAACCTTTTGAACATAACTAGATGGAGCCTTTTCCCTTTCAAATGTATCTTCTTCTGATGCTTCATTGGTTTCTTCCTCTATATCATTTCAATTTAATAAACGAAATCATTCACTATATTCATCATTACCATCTTCCTTTGCTGATGTCACCTATTTTGGATTCTACATGCTTCATTGATTACAACATCAATGCATTCAACAATTTTTTGAAGTCTCTTATTATAACATTTGTATCATTTACTTCTAGATGAATAACCAAGAAATATTCCTTCATCTGCTCTAGGTTCAAACTTACCATGTTTTTCATTAGTTTTTTTGATGAAATTTTTGCTTCCAAAAACTCTGAAGTGTTTTACAGTAGGAGGCTTGCCATACCAAAGTTCATATGGAGTTTGATCACTATTTACACGTACGTGAGTTTTGTTGAGAATATCTATTGTAGTATGTGCAGCTTCACCCCATAAGATGTTAGGAGTCCCAAACTCATCAAGCATTGCTGGAGCCATTTGTTGAATTGTTGTATTCATTCTTTCCACCACGTCATTTTGTTGAGGAGTTTTGGCAACAGATAATTGTCTCTTTATTCCATGTTTTTCACAAAATTCAAAAAATTCATCTGATACGAATTCTCCTCCCAGATCAGATCTGAGAAATTTGATTTTTAGATCTAATTCATTTTCAACTAAAGCTTTGAATACTTTAAACTTTTTAAATGCTTCATCTTTATGTTTTGGTAAACCAATCTTGCACATTCTAGAAAAATCATCAATGAATAAAATGTAGTATTCTTCTCCATGAGTTGACTTTTTCCCTGTTGGCCCACACAAATCGGCATGAATGAGTTCAAGAGGCTTACTTGCTGATCCTTATTTTGCATTGAATTGAACTCTATTTTTCTTACTAAATTGACATGGTTTGCAGATGGTATTTTCTAGGATGATGATATCTGTAAGATCATGAGCTTCCTTGAGCCTGCATGATTTTCTTATTTGAGAAAATCTTAGATGCCCCATTATTTTGTGCCATAACCATTTCTCTTTTGTTTTTCTTATATAACATTGTTGTTGACCTCCTTTTAGTATATATAGATTTCTTGGAGTTCTTGTACCTTTGATTATGGTCTTTCCCATGTCATGCTCATGAACCACACATTCTTTTGATTGAAACACAACTTCATTTCCTTGATGACACATTTGACTAACACTCAATAAGTTATGCTTTAGACCATAAACATACATAACATTTCCAACTTTAACCTTTTCTTTTAGATAAACAGAACCTTTACCCTTAATGATAGCCGGTGTGTCATTTCCAAAAGAGACATTATTTTCATTCTCTAAAGCATTGTATGAAATGAGTTTATCTTTATCACATGTCATGCACATTGAGCATCCGCTGTCAATGTATCACTGGTTTTCTTATCCTTATGCAAGCACAACTATGCCACATCTTTCTGACTGTAGTTCCTTCTTTTTCCATACCTTGGAGTTGGATGATGTTTTCTCCTTTTAATATGTTGGCCGAAATTTTCTCATGCATTCATATTCTTCACGACCAAAGTTATTGCAAAATGAACATTCAATTTCATATTCAAGAGGTGAAAAGTTATTATAAGAGCTCTTCTTGATTTCAATCATGCTCCTTTATTTTCTTGCTTCTCTACTCACGATAGTTTTGTAAGCAACACATTGAGGAGCCTTATGACCAAAGTTATGGCATGAAAAACATTGTCCATTAAAGAAGGATTTTTTGTGATCAAAAAATATTTTGGTATTGTTCACCTTTTGGTTGGTGCTTCTATTGATGTTCACCTATGGAGTAAAATGAGCATGATTTACTTGGTGAGTACCTTTAGGCTTTTTCAGAGGATTGATGCATTATTCACTGCTCTTTGTTGCATCAAGATAACTTTTGGTGATGGCTGAAGGATTTTCTAGTTGATATGTTTCTCCAGTGTATCCAAGACCAGTATTTATAAGAGGAGAATGTTGAACCTTGATGATTTCATATAAGGTTTCTGATCCTTTAGCAAATCTAAGATTCAGATATTTTGTCTTCTCAAGTTCTTTTCTTAGACCCACTTATTAGTGTCGGTATCTTCATCCCTCCATCAGTGATCAAATTCTCTTTTTGCATGTATTTTAGGTGTCTCATCCAATCAATTGCATTCCATTAGGTCATGGATCAACTGATGGAAGTGGTTAATTATCAAATTTCCCTCATGGTCTTTACCTGCTGCCCTATTTTCACACGTTTAGGTCATTTACAGTCATTTTTGTCATTTACATTTGCAAAAGCCATTTTTAGGGTTTCAGGTCTCATTAGGTCTAGGGTTTGATACCATGGTCTTCAAAATATCAATAAGAGGTTACCAGGCACATGAAGATTTCTAATAAGTTCATAAAATCACAAAATTTACAGATGATGTGCTCCATAAAGCGTTTTTACCTCAAAACTCTGTTTTGAGGTGAAAACAAAGTTTTTCTATTTTCATGTACAAATTTATGTAATTTTATTGTTTTCATATGTAATAAAGCATCAGCCACAGCCCTTGGTCACCTTATCAAAATCCAACACTCCAGCTACTAAAAAAGAAACAAAAACATCCAAGCATCATGTTCATCAAATGACAAAAAGAGCCAAAACTGCAAAAAACGGGGTTTTTAAAGCAAAGTGAATTCAACTTTAAGAAAGTGGGTTTTTTTAAATGAAAAATTAAAGTCAAAATGTACATAAAGTGATCCTTTGTGTTAGAAGACCTCATTTGTGCTAAAGAGAGAGAGAAAGAGGAAAAATCACATTTGATAAGAAACAAGTGAAGGTTGTAGCAAAAACTCTAGTTTTCACCGACGCGACGAACCTAGGCACTGGTGCGATGCACCTGTCAGACGCTATGCACTAAGAGTAGGATTTTTAAAGGAATTTCAATGTGTGCTATGCACAGGAAGTGCGTTATGCACCTGGGCATTGGTGCGGCAAATCTGTCAGCTAATCTCAAAAATTCATTCCATCGATTTTCCAAGCCTCCAAATTTGCAAACAACCTCTCTACAAGTAAGCACATCCTCCCATTTTCCCTAGCAAGAGATTTTGTCATCCATGATGGTGAGGCGAGTTCTTAAAAAATGAAACCTTAATTGCCTCAAAGTTGTGTTGTTAAAACTGCCTAGGGTTTTTGTTATTCTTGTTGTTTTCACCCCCTTATATAATTTTCCCATCCCATCCCCCTGCACTAAATTTCCCTAATTCCCTTCCCCTTTCCCTCTCCCATTGACACTCACCTTACCCTCTATCACTGAACCCTAAGCCCTATACATAATTCCCATTATTCCCCAAACCCTAATTACCTTTTCCTAAACCTTATCATTCCCTAAAAACCCTACTGCTATCATCAAAACCCTCCTTTGCACTTATACTATCAGTCAACCCATCAAATCCCAAAAAAGAAAATAGTAGTCAACTATACTTAAGAAAATCTCTTCATAATCATAATTCTACATTCTACATTTGTAAATATGGAAATAGATTCAGCTTATGAAAGGGATGAGGAAACTTTGATTGATTCCTCCCAAGAGATTCATGCACTAAGAAAACCACATAAGGGAGGAAAACACATCTGGGAGGAGCCCACCACACTCACAGTGTTACTAGCTTGCCCTCTTGTAGTAACATGTTTTAAACATCATTCTTGCTACCAGTTTTGTGAGATGGTGGAGAGCTTGAAATACCACCATGAACTTGTCAGGCTATTTGTCCTTCATCTTCACAATGGCTAGGTGAACTTAGCAGGTGTTTCCTTCACTTTGACACCTGAAACCATAGCTGCAGCAATAGATATTCCAAATGTGGATGAACAATGGAACAAAGGACAGCTTGTGGGTAAAGAGAATTATGAGCCTTATGTCCAGGCTAGTTATCAAAAGAAAATTAGTAGGGTCTTTCCACTTAGATACCTACAGGACACTTATTCTCCTCTCATGAAGCTCATTATCAAATATTTCACCTATGAAGGGAGGTTTTCTCGCTTGTACACTTACCATGTTAGATTGTTGATGCACTTTATTAGAGTGAGGATGATGAACCTCCCCTATTTCATATGCAAAAATAGTGAGAAGATGGCTACATTGGTGCAAAGGAAACCTCTTCCTCAATAGTTCAATAGCATTTATCATTTTTCATTGATCAAAATCATTGTTTTGCATCAGCTGGGTTTGCTGAAAATTTCTTGGGATACCTTCATTTCACATGAGGTTTTCAAAGGCCCTCAGGTGACCCCATCAGTGTTTCAAGAGGAAGGAGGGCCTTCAAATCAACCAGAGGTTCATGAGACTCAAACTACACGTGTACCAGTATTTATCAATTATCAGAAAGGCACAAGGAGATTATTTGTAGCTGCCAAACAAGTATTATCTCCACCAGGGGTGGAAGGGGTCTCGTTTCTTTCACCAGACAACAGGCAAATGTTATCTTCACCCGAGGGTGAAAGTGGCTTTGCCTTCTTCTTTAGCAGAGCAGGTACATGATAGAGGAAATAAACCATTGCATAATAAAGGGCCTTCTAAAGGCCAAGACAAAGATTTCATTTTGATTGAGAACAAGGGCACTGATTTGGGCTCACTCAAGGATGAGATCATCAAGGAGCAGGAAGCTGAGATACAAATCCTATCACTTAACATTGAGAGGTATAAATGGATTATTAATTACCTCGAGCAATAAAACAAGAAACTGGAGGACAAACAAACAATCATGGAGCTGCAAAACATAAGGGGAAACCAACAATTGGCAAAGAAGAGGAAAATCACGCTAACTTCACTAAAGCAAGAAATAGAGGTTGACCGAGAATCATGGTTGGAAAGAGTCAATATCCACCTTGAGAAGTTATTGGACAAGGCCACCAAGGAGAAAAAGATGTTGTGTCACATGGCTTATCACTATTTGGCCTGGAACAAAATTTCTAGAACAAGGATAAGAAGCCTAAAAGCTAAGTTAAGGAGAACTTTGAGAAGCAAGAAAGAGCAAGATAAGCTCAAGATCTTGGCTGAAGCTTCTGTTACACAAAAATATCGTCACCTTGATTATTTGTAGTTGGTGTAGGCCTATCATCACCTATACCAGCTTCCTAAGCAATTCTTAAACCTCAGCTCTTCAAAACAAGCTTGAGAAAAGAGAGAAAGACATCAAAAAAGCAATATAACTCTGGTTCCGCACTTTCTCTTACTTTTGCCTGCAGGCCCGCACCTTTCATTCAAGGTATCTGCGTACTTATACGCTCTGTATGTAAAGGGGAGGCCGTACCCCTGTAAAAGTCAAAAGGCGCAATTTTTATCCTAAAAAACTCATATTGGGTTGATTCTAGAGTTTTCTAGAAGGATTTGTTACGTGGATTGTTTGCTCCAAGTGGTTCATGCATCCCATCATAGGAGGAACTAATCCCTTGTTAGGAGGAGCTATCCCTTTGAAGGAGGAATCTATCCCTTTGAAGGAGGAGCTGGTAACTGATCTCCATTGCACTATAAATTGAGGCATTGGGTCAGTTGCCAGAGAGGTTAGAAGCTGAACTTTTGAGGGTAATGCTAGTGAATCAAGACTTCCTATTTGAGCTTAAGAGGAAGAGATCACAACCTTTTTGGCCCCATTAGGGAGTGAGTGAAGCTTGTCAAAGTAGAGGAAGACTTCTTGTTGGACCCTGGAAGGCTTGTCAAAGTCAAGGCAAAGGTTGTAAGGTTCTTTTCTTTTGGAATTAATACAATCAAGCTCATTTTCTCAACAAGTATCTTTATGCTATTTTGTTTCATGACTCTTGACTTTTCATGTTAAATATGTTTTATAAAAGTATTGGACTATTCAGGTCTTATTTAATTGTTGCCTTGTTTGTGCTTGCAGGTTTGCGACGAAGGAACTTACTTGGATCAAAGGAGCGAAGGCATCTTTCCGAAACTTGCATTGGACATGAGGTAGGCCCTTAAACACATTTGTTTGCCTTATTTTATAAGCCGCATTTAGAGAAAGAATAGTGTTGGTTGGTTGTTTGTCATTAGGTCTTCATTAGATTCTAGGAAGGTCTGTCTTGTCTGCAAGATCGACTGATTCCGCGTGACAAAATGGCGACTCCGCTGGGGACTTGATTGTTTTCCTCGTTTTTCTTTGACTTGAGAAACTTGTTTTTTGGTTTCTGTTTTTGGCTTGTTCTGTGTGGCTTTGGGTAGACTTAGTTGATTTAGCTTTGTTTTTTATTTTTCATTACTTTAGTTGAAGTCTGCAGCCTGCGCTTATATCATAGTGCGTACATGTACGCGCTTTGTTTTTGTGCACAGAGCGTACCCGCACCTGGGTGAGCTCTGCACCTGCGTACCCTACTAAACTTTTGAAAATTTTGGCTTTTGCTCCTTTAGTTAATTTTATTTTGTTTTTCTAGTAATTTTCCTCTACCCATACCTGCATGTGACCGGTTGAAATCTTTCCTTGGTTTGTTTCATTAGCATTAGGGTTTTAGGTGAAATTCCTAGAAGTTTTGCTTGTTGGGTTTGTTTTTCGATTTGGTTGTGTAGTGGCTCTGAGCTTAGATGTTGTAGGGACTTCAGATCACCTTAGTGTCTACCAGTCTTCCTGAGAGTCTGACCATGTTTGAAATCTCCCCTTGTTGAGAAATCCTCTTTGATATTTCTCTTTACAAAACTTCGATAGACTTGTGATTTAAAGTTTGGATTTTCATTTTTAAAAAAAGGAATGCAAAATTGGTTGTTCTTGACTTATTTGTGATTCTGAAAAAATTAGTCCTTGGTTTTCTTGTGACCAAGTAAAACATCCTCAAAAACAAGATTTTTACTTCAAATAGGGTTTTGTTAGTTTATAGATCTTAAGTTTGCCTCATTAAATAGTTTTCTCAAAGATTGCTTTAGTTATAGTTTTAAATGTTTTTAAAAAAAAATCAAAGGTCTCTTTTGAAAAAGCTCGTTCTTAGTAGAATTTGCGAATGAAAAGAGAAATTCTTGTGAAATAATTAGTTGTCTCATTTTTGAGTGCATTGAAACGAATACTCTTCTTTTGATTTGATCGTTAAAGAAAGATTTGTGTTTTTAAGTATTTACATCCTACAACTCTTTCTTAACTAGAACTTCATTGAAGAGAAAAGATTAGTTAGTCATCTTAAGTGCATCTTTATAGTGATTTTGAGTCGAGTCTTTACACCATAAGTTTCATCTCCATCACCTTTTGACTTAATCAAAAACCACTAAAAATCACGCTTATTATAAAATCAATCTAGAAAATTTTTTGTTTCTAGGGCTCTGATACACCAATATAGCCTAGGCTAGTATCTTGGAGTAGGGAGTAATTAACTCTCCCAGATAAGTAAAACAAACAAGTAGCTTTATCTTGCGGTAGGAGAAATCCAATTGTTGCATTTATACTCTGGGAAAGCTCCTCTTAAAGGAGAAGCACGAGATCGTGTCCGAACCAGTGTGGGAATCAACCCTTCCTCATGGAAGACGCCAGCTTATTACGTATTACATAAACGGTAACCCGATTATGTCGAGGAGCCCTGGGTCACTGGTGGTAAACCTCGGTTTTATTTTCGAGGAGCCTTCAGGGGTGAAGCTTGCTACTTCTGCCCTTGCGTGCGTATCAGATCGTAGACTGTTCCCCCAGGTGTATTTGTTTCTGTTGGTAACCTTAGTGTCCATATTCTCTAGGATTCTTCCTAAGGTGACAGTGGCAGGAAGATCCCACTGTACCTGAAGCAGACGTCGGCTAGACTCACTTGGATTTTCTGGGGGGTTCTCTTCACTCGAGACGGTTAAAGCGGAGAAACTTGGTCCAGTCTATTCATTAAGCAGGTTGCCGAGGTAACTGTTCCAACCACTATTTCTGTACCGAACTCTGCGACGTTGGATTTCATCACCAACTAGTGTTTTCGGTCCGGAAAGTTACTGTTTGTGTGTGTTTGATCTCTTAGATTCTTTAGGCGTGTGCTTCAATTTGTTTGGTTCTTTATAGACTTTAGGTGATTTTCATTGAGATTTTACTTTGTTTGCGTGTGAAGTAGTTAAAAGTTTTTAACTGTGGCTGAATTACCGAGACATTCCCGTAGACTTCGGGGTGAATCCCCTGAGTTTTTTAATGTGGCCGATTTACTAAGAACTTCTCGTAGACTTCGAGGTCAACCTCCTGAAGAAATACCAAGCTACATTGAAGGCTTGAGAGTTCTCGTATCTCCCAGTAGCGGTAGAAGTGGGTCACCTGAAGAAGGAGAACCTTCTTTGGTAGAGTACTCTGATTCTCAACCAGTCGTAATTTCAGAGGTTACTGGTAGCATTGTGTCTACTAGTGATATAGGTGAAGAACCTGACGTATCCGAGCCCGAATATGAAGTAGCTCCTACTCTCGTATCAGAGTTTGTTTCTCTGACTCCTAGTGGTCCTAGTTCTCCTAGGGTAGAAACCGTAATTACCCAAGATCTTCCCGCTGGACTCATAGCGATCGAAGAGCTTGCTATTGCGGATATCGAAGAAAGCTTCCCTTTTCCGGATAATCAACCTATTTTAGAATTTAGGGCGTGTGAATCGATTTTTTATAGTCCGCCTAGGAGCACTGATTGGTACCGTTCACTGACCAATCTTTTGGAAAATCCAGGACTTAGTTTTACACCACCTCGCATTTTTTATCACCCTTCACCTAGAGATCATTATCCTGCATTGAATATGTCTAGTACGTCATCCATGTATTCCCGATCTCCGGAAGCCTATTTATACGGTGGTCCTTCTGTTCCTGCTAGGTATCAGTCCATTTATGGTACTTTTTCGGGAGCGTCTCCTCATCCTATCGAACAAAAGATGTTAACTGGAAGTAGTGGTACTAAACCATTGAGTGCAGAAGAAATTCTGATGATGTCAGGTCAACCTCAAGGTGGTCAGTTACTGCCTGGGGGGCAGCCTCAAGGTACTCAATTTGTGCCCGGGGGACAACCTCAAGGACAGTACATACCTATGGAACAATACGTTCCTCAAGGTCAACCCCAGACTCAATATGTACCCCAAGGTCAACCTCAGTATCAGTATGTACCCCAAGGTCAACCTCAGTATCAGTATGCACCCCAAAATCAATATCAGTATGCACCTCAAGGTAAACCCCAGTATCAGTATGTGCCTCAGGGTTATCAACCCCAAGGTCAGTACCCATCTCAAGGTTACCAATCGCCTTCTGGTCAACTGTAATATCAACCTTACCCTCAACTCGGTTATGGTCCTCAGTATCCTCAAGGTCCATACCTCAGAACGAATTTGGTGTGGGATCCATCTCAAAATCAACAGGTCTTGCAACCGAATGTGTAGTTGTCATCTCAACCTGGACAACCTATGGTCGCTGGTCCATCTCAACAACCCGTCCAGTCCACCGTTCAAACTTCTGCACCTTCTGTAGATTCTCAGGCTGGGCCTAGTACGCCTCGTACTCTGCCTCAAACATCTACTGCAGCTACTGCAACATCTTCTCCATCTACCCCACCTTCTTCTGGAGTATCAGCAGCTCCGGTTTCTACTGTTCCTGTATCTGCTCCTCAGACCTCTTTACCTCAATCTGGATCTACGGTCTAGACTTTGGTCTAGATGCCTGTAGGAAGTACGGTTGTTACCTCTCAACCTCAATTTAATCAACCTCCGTACCAAGGACAGTATCAACCTCAATATGGTCCTGCTGCGCAACAACCAACCTATCAGTATCAATTGTACCCTGGGTATACATATCATCAACCTCAACAACCCCAGTATGGTCCGGTTAATCCTGGTTTTCCAGGAGGTCAAAATATCCCAAATGCGATTCCCATTGTTATCCTGGATATCCTCCTCCTTGGGCTGGTTTGCAGACCCCAAGTTTCAGGGACCCTAATCGTCAGTTACCATTCATTGCAACTTTGAACTTACCTGACTTGACGCGCCTTACGAACGATCCAATCAATTATCTTCCGTATTGGCCGCCAATGCCGCATAAGTTGCCCAGTGACATTCCGAAATTCAAAGGTAAACCCGAAGAGGACCCGTCGAACCATGTGATGACTTATCATCTCTGGTGTGCATCCAACTCCATTTCTGATGATTCTATTCATTTACGTTTGTTCCAACACACTCTAATTGGTCTTGCGGCCAAATGGTATATTGAATTACCGCGAGCCACTTTTTATGATTTTAGTCAGTTAGCTACCTCATTTTTAATTCATTTTCAGTTGCCAGTCAGATATGACAATGGCATGGAGCTATTAACTTCATTAAAGCAATCGACGTCCACTTACATCTCCAATCATATCCATGAATGGAGACGTCGACGACGTTTAGTGAAGGTTTATATCCCGGATCAAATATTAGCTGAGTGGTTTGTAAAATCTTTGTTGCCTAAGATCACTGAAGATGTAGCTAAAGCCGGAGTAGTTACTGAAGAGCAAGTCATTTCTCAAGCGCAGTTCCTTGACTTAGTTTACACTCAGTCGGGTATGTTACACGAGAAGATCCCCAACCTACCTAATCAAAATCAATTGCTGCTGCTCCTTCAGGGTCTCATGCTGCTGATGGTATGATTGGCATGGTAAATACTAAAAGTAAGAAGAAATCTTCTAAGATTTCTTCTCCTATAATAACCTTGCCAGATTCCCCGACAGGAGAGTCTTCTGCGGAACTTTCTGCCGATATTCACGTTGTAGAATCTTCTACAGCTAAACCTAAAAACGGTGGTAAGAAGAAAGGGAAGAAGAAGAATAAAGAGAAAACTCCAAAAGAGAAACCTGAAAAAGCGGAACCCTCTGAAGAAAAGCGCAAATGAGTCGAAACCCTTTGAAGCAAGATCGACTTGCTCTTTCTCCTATATATAGAGCTCTTCTACTTAGTTGAGATTCGTCCTCTAGCATGAGGGGAACTTGAATTCTACTTCTAATGACACCTATTCAACTTTTAACTGCCTATTAAATGTAATAAACCGCAACTAGACTTTTTAGAAATCTAAATCAAATAGGAGTCCAACTCCATATTATGCTAATAATAGCCTTAATTACAATCATCCTCATTCTTTGACATGTGGTCCCTTTTTGGTTTGGCTGTAGTGGATGTTTTAAAACTCCATACTAGTCTTCAATGTCACATCTTTTCCATTTCTCTTGAAACATAGGAAGCTACCCCTGTTTATCGGCCTTAGGTTTGCCTCAAAAATGTTCGAATCCAAAGAACCATGCCTTTCATCTTTGATTATCCAATATATGTATTAGATTGCCACGTCCTTGATGTGCTGTCAACCTCTTTTATGTGTAAAGGCAAAAGCTTTTTCAAACTGTCGGACATATCTTGGACTGTAGTAGATGTGCTCACTTTATGATAAAAAGTATAGAGTTCAATTTGAATACATGTTTCTTCCACCTGCCTTGGCCTTGTTAAAAATTGATAGCTTGAGATGATCCCTTGAAGACACTCCCTTTTCAAAATGTCTGCTTATATTTCAAAATCTGTTGACTGAGATTAGACTGTGTAGCTTCAGCAGTTTCGTAGTGCGCTACAAAACTGCTGAGCGTTAGTCATCACCTTTAGCAGTTTCGTAGTGCACTACGAAACTGCTATGTTATTCCAAAAAACATAGTTTTCTTTGACTAACTCAACCAAAATCTTGTTGTTTTGAGCCTTTTTCCACTTAAATGTTCTTTCAATTTCTCCAAGGCCTTTCAAAACTGAATAGAAATGTATGATTCTTCAAAAATATTATACCAAGCAAAACCATCAAAATTTGAAACAAAGCCTTACTTGAGATTTATATTAAAGAGATTCTTTCAGCTGGGCTAACTGTATCTTCAAGTCTTCAATTTGTTTCTTCATGACCTTGATCCCGGATCTGAGGTTTGTACTGACCTTTCGAATAAATTGAGCTTCCTTTATTGCAGGCATAATACAACTACGGAATTGAACATTAAAATCAACCACCTCAGGAATTTGAAATGTTTGGTCCTCCCACCGAGCTTGCATTTGATTAAAATAAGCCTCCTTAATTGCAAATTTCCTGGCAGCTTTTTTGAGTCTAGCAATTTCAAAGTTAGCCAATTCCAATCTTTTTTTCAAGTTTTCCATATTATCTTCTTCTTGAATGGCAACTGTTTTGCCTTTATCCTTTCTTTCATGTGGCTGTGTCACTTCCCCTTTTTCATCTGCATTTGGCAGTACCTCTTGTATTTGTTTTAACTTCCTCGTAATGGGTCTCCTGGGCTGGAATACAAATTGATCAACCTGATCATCAAACTTTAATTTCTTTGAGGCTTTGACTCTCTTAGCTTTGTCTTTTCCTGTCTCTATCAAATTTGCTTGCACTAGTGGAGGTTCTTCAATGTCAATGGCTTGCAATAAGTCATTTAAGTCTCCTTTTGAAACAGGGGTCTCTTCAATAGTCACTGACTTACCCTTCTCCTTAGCTACCTGGCTCCTAGTCCTTCTTCTTTGAACTCCTTCACCTGTGCTTGATTCATGTGCTCTTTCTTTAACCTGAGTTTTCTCTGTAAGAGATTGCTAGGGTGTATCCTGAATAGTCAGTGGCTTGATGGACTCTCTTACTTGTTTCCTTGCTTTCAATTTTGAAAACCTCTTAGATCTTGTCTCTGTCTGATGACCAGTTGTTGTTTGAAGATTTTTTGCAGCTTGAGGGCTGAGACCAGTCTCATTCTTTAAACCAGACATGAATAGAAATGTGTGCCAGTCCCTACCTACCCTCTGGAGCTCATGCAGAACTATCAATTTAACCAAGCCATGATGGAACCATGAAGTCTCACAGGCTTCTTTCTTTAACTGTACCTTATCACACATTTTACTTAAGCTACTGAATAAGTAAAAAGGTAGATCAATGGATGCCTTACCTGTGAAATGCAACAAAAGTTTAAAATGGTATGAATATACTTTATTATATCTTCCTTCACAGGTTAGGTACTTATGTATGAAATTAAGCAGATTGGCATATGACTCTTTCACATAACTTCTAGGAACAGACTTGTTTAAGTCCGAATCAATGAATTCTTGCTTTAGAAACTCTTTGCATGGATTCATATCAAATTTAAAATTCTTAAACCAACTTTCTTGGCCCCTTGGAATCTCTGTAACTGTGGAAATCATGTCTGGTGAAAACTGCAATTCCAGCATACCAACCTTTGAGTTTAGTCCTATGAAATTCAGGGCAAACTCCTTGGTAACTTGTGCATGACCTCCCTGGGGTTTCTTGCAAAAGTTCCAACATCCGGCTTGTTTGAATGCACACTTGACTTCTTTGTTCTTCAAGGTTATGTCTAAACCTTCAGGCTCATTTCTCAAACATTTGCCTGATCTGTGATCTTTCCTTTCTGCTGATCCCTCCCTGAATGTTCAGTGTAATGGAGGTTGGAAATGCTAGCGCTGCTCAAACTCCAATCTCTGCCCCGCTTGAATGACTGCCTCACTTGATAGCAATGTTTCTAAATTGAAATCTTGCATACTTATTTCTCATGCAACGAATACAATCATCATTAAGACTGTACATATCTAGATTTTCCTGAAACTTTCAATCCGTGTGTATCAATGTACCTAGCGGAGGTAATGATGGAGATAAGAGGTTGGATATGATATGGGGAGTGCATAAACTGACAATGAATGACGCAACTATAGCTTAACTTGACAGATTTGACATTTAGGAAAGATTCACTGCGGAATGCACGAATCGTCGATTTCGTAGCGCAGTCAGTTTAAATTTTGAATTATGCGCTGCGAAATCACCTAAAACATATCGCGCTGCGAAATCACCTAAAACAGTTGTGCTGTGAAATCAATTCAAAAGGGTTACATGCGCTACGAAATCACCTAAAGGGCTTTGTGGCACATAGTATCTTTTTAAACAAAACTGACACATGGCGATTAGGCCGGTGATGAATGAGAATGTATATTTGACTCTAAGACTCCTAAGACTCAGGCTCTAAGGCAACAAGCATCAAACTCAGACTAGCACTGACTTTTACCATAAACTAATATGAGACATTTTGGTATTAAAATTCTTAAGTGATAATAGTGGCTCCACTTGGGATGGTGTGCTCCTGTAGTACACTAAGAACTCGTAGATCTAGTGCTTTATCAATTTCATGATAAACATAGATTTGCTTGACGAGCATCTTTTTCCAGCTTCTTGGGCCTTCACCTCGGGCTTAAGCTTTCTGTTCAGCTTGTCATTATTTACAACAAAAGAAAAATTGATAAAACGGGTATATACAATGTTGTGAGAAACAGGAAGAATTTTGATCAATAATAATGCTTTAGGAACCTGCCATTGATAGGTCCTCCAGCATATGGTTTCCCATCAATCTCTTGTAGAATGTAAGTGTTATTTCCATGAAAAGAAGAAATTTGATATGGCCCCTTCCACAAATTTTCAAATTTACCATGCTTACCTTTTTCTTCAATTCTAGCTTCCCATTTCAACACTCTATCCTGGATCTATAAGGTAGCTTCTTTGATATTTTTATCAAATGTTCTCTTCATTCTGTTCTGACTTTCTTGATGACTATCAAACACCTCATCTCTTTTCTCCTGCAAGGCTATCAGCTGATTGATTCTTCTTTGTACAACATTTGGTTCCTCCTCTAATCCTTGAATCAGCTTCATCACAGGCACTCCAAGGGATGTTGGAAATATGGCTTCAGCACTGTATACTAACTTATATGGCGACGTTCCGATGGATCTCTTTGTACAAATCCGGTCAGCCCACAAAGCATATTTAAATTTCAAATGCCAAGATTTTTTATTTTCGAGTAGCAGCTTCTTGATGATCCTCACAAGGCTTTTGTTTGATGATTCAGCAAGGCCATTTCCTTGTGGATAATAAGCAGTGGAATGCCCAAGAGAAATGTGATACTGATGGCAAAAATTAATCATCTTTTTGGACTTAAAATCTTGAGCATTTTCAGTTACAATCTTCATTGGACAACTAAATCTTGATAATATATTATTTTCTAAGAAAGAGATAATCACTGAATCATTTGCTTGCCTTGTTGGAACCATTTCTATCCATTTGGTAAAGTAATCAGTGGCTGTGAGAATCCAGCGATGCTGACCTGATGAAGGAGGATGGATTTCCCCTATAAAATCCAATCCCCATTACTGGAAGGGTGCCTCAACATATATAGGAACTAAAGGCAGTGGCACAAGCTTCCTCTTTCCTTCAAACACTTGACATTCATGACATGTAGCTATCTTTTTATAGATATCTCTGAACATAGTTGGCCAGAAATAGCTAGCCCTCAAGATCTTGTTTGCAATAGCTTTCCAATAATGATGTCCGCCACAATCCCTCTTATGGAATTCATCAATTACTTTATCAACCTCTTCTTCAATGAGACAATTTAACAATATCCTTCCTGCATCTTTCCAAAACAGATTTTGGTCATATACAAAATATCTTAAAGATTTTAGCTTGACAAACCGAGCTTTGGATTTTAAAAGATAGTCAGGGGCTTTATTATGCTGCAAAAAAAATGCTACATCCTTGTACCATTCTGAAAGCAAGAATTTTTCATTTATTTGGACCAATTCCTCTTCATTTTCAGAAATTTCTGAGATCTCTGTACTTAAGTTAATATCAAGACAGTCCAAATTTGATTGTGTCAGCAGCTTGGCTAAGCCTTGACCCTTTACCTACTTCGTGGGTTTACTCTCAATGTCATACTCTAGCAGTTTTGCTATCCACTTGCCCCTTTTCCCATCCAGATCAGCCTTTGTTAGAATATCCTTTATAACAGCATTTGGAACGTAGGCAACAATGTGAGAATGCAAAACATAGATTCTGAAATCTTTTATTGCTTTTACCAAGGCATAGGCTTGCTTCTCTAGGATATTATATTTCAATTCAGCATTTGCTAATGTCTTGCTAAAGAAAGAAATAGGTTGTTCAGTACCTTGAATTCCCTTTTGCAGCAGAACTCCAGTGATTGTATCCTCAGAAGAAAATGTAAAAATAAGGAATTCCTTGGTAAAATCTGGGCTGATAAGTACTAGTGCTTGTGTGAGTGCCTTCTTGATCTCTTCGAAAGATTTCTTTGCTTCAGCTGTCCACTTGAAATCCACACCTTTTTTCAACATCTTTGTTATGCTCTTGACCACTTCAGCAAAGTTAGGAATGAATCATCTAACAAAGTTAACTTTTCCAAGGAAGGATTGAATTTCTTTCCTACTTCTTGGTAGCTCTAATCTTTGAATTGCATTAACTCTATTAGGATCGATCCTAATTCCTTCTTCAGAAATAATATGACCAAGAAGTTTTCCAGAGGTTAAAGAAAAAATACTTTTGGTTGGATTAAGAGAAATACCAAACCTTCTACATTTCAGTAGAAATCTTTCAAGGTGCTTCAAATGATCTTCTTCTCTCTTTGAAAAAACTGTGATGTCATCAAGATAAACCACCATTGGTTTGTCCTTTTCTTCAGCAAAAGCAATATCCATTTCCCTCTGGAAATTGGCTCCTGCATTTATAAGACCAAAATGCATCTTGGCGCACATGAATGTTCCCCATGGCGTTGTGAAGGCTGTTTTCTCTTGATCATCTGGATGAACAAGAATCTGATTGTACCCTAAGAAACCATCAAGCATAGACATCATTTGTGAGCCAACAATGTTTTGCAGAATCAAATCCATATTAGGAAGAGGATAATTATCTTTTAATGAAGCTTTATTCAGATTTCTACAAATCCCGATTTCTCCATTCTTTTTCATGACTGGGACCAAATTAGCAAGCCAATTTGAGAATCTGATTGGAACAATAATCTTAGCATCAAAAATTTTCTTCACCTCCCTTTCAATCAATGGCATAAGAAGAGGATTAATTATTATTAACTTCTGCTTAAAAGGTTTTTCATTCTCCTTAATAGGAATGATATGCTGTATAATTGAGGAATCATATTGTTTCAAGTCAGCATAGCTCCAAGCAAAGACATCAATGAACCTTTTCATCATCTCAACATATTTAGTCTTCATATCAGCTGAAAGAAATTTCGAAAACTTGACCATCTTAGGTACCACTAGATCTCCTAAATTGCAGTTTTCCACCTCTTCCTCATTAGCTTGTAATTTTGGGGCTTTGAATACATCGTTTTGATCAAACAATTTCTCAAGGGGAATGAGACCTTTTGGAATTTTTTTTTTTTTTAATTGTATGACTTCAGACTTCTCTTTTGATTCTATAAACATATTTTGCTGATCCATTTGAGTGCTCTGAAATTATTCCTTTAACTCAATGAAATTCCTCACCTACTGATCTCCTCAAAGACTTACCAATTAATGATATTGTCTGGTATGACTGGTCTGTGGCGAACCTCCACCTCATATTTTTCAGAAGAGTGTATAGGAATAATAAAAAGGCTGGCAGAGACAACAAGAGAGTTTGCAATGGAGTTTTGGTCTCTGGTTTTGATACTAAAAGTATGATCCTGAAACTTTTACAAAATCTCCAACACTAAGTTCCTATACGCTCTCATCCTTACATCCTTAGTTTGGTAAGCACCTTCCACTTGTTTTATTACCAATCCAGAGTCTCCACAAACAGCAATGTTCCTAGCTTTCAATTTTAACAAAGCTTCTAAACCCAAAATTAGAGATTCATACTCGGCCATATTGTTAGTGCAATCAAAATTTAGTTTGTAGGAGAGAAACTTACTTTCTTTATCAGGACTTGTGATCCAAATTCCAGCTCCTGCCCCCTCTCTTCCTGCTGATCCATCAAAATATAATGACCACCAACCTGTTGTCTCATTCTCATCTTTTTGCTGATCTCCTTGGCCCTGATTTTCTGAAAACCTATCCTCTGATTCTTCTTCAGCTGACTCATTGAAAAGGATGGCTGATCTGAGACCAGTATCACATGAATAAATAGGACAGTTTTGAGGCTTATCTTTATTTCTTACCATATAAGCCATTCTAGTCTCCCGATACAACCTCCTTTGCTCACCAAAAATAGGGATGGTAGCATAAGTAAGGTCCATCTGCATTGCACCTTTGATTTTTGCTGCCCATGATCTTGAAAGGAGCATCCCAAACTTAGGTGGGATGTCAGCCACAATAATGTCCATGACAATTGTTTTTGCTGGGATTTGTGTGAGACCCACAACAACATCTTTGATCAAACCAATGCATTGAACTCTTTTTGAATCAAAGGAAAACAAATCCTTATATGGCCTAGTTACCTCTAATCCCAGCCTTTCCATGATCACCTTGGGCATAATATTATGAGATGCCCTTGAATCCAACATAGCATTATGTAAGGTCATATCATGAATGCTAATGCTTATGTAGAAAGGAGGAAACTCCTCATTCTGTTCATCTTCAAGTCTTAGACCCAAGCAAATAATAGGATTGTCTTCTTGTACATTTAGGATATCAGCAACTCCTGGTTGTGAATTGAGCATTTCAACAATCTTACTTCTGTAGCTTCATGTTCCGGATTATCCACAGTTTCCAACTGTGGATAATCCGGAACATGAAGCTACAAAAAAATTCCACAGAGGCTTGAAAACCAACAATCTTACTTCTATATTTGTCTACCTTGAGGATTTCATTAAAGGGGACTGATATCTTGATTTTTGTAATCTCATTCTCAAGGTTAAAAACAGAAACATTCTTGTCAATTTATTTAGAAGGGGATGGAACTTGAATATCCTTTCTGCTAGGTGGAGAATCATTCTTACCTTAAACAACCTTTAAGTTGTCCTTCTTATCTTCAACTACCTTTGAGGCATCCTTCTTGGGCTGTGCTTTGCTTGCTGTAATGGGCACGTTTCTATTCCTGAGATTATACTGTTTTTGCATCTCAAAGATAGCATGCTGATAGCCCTTTAAAAATTATGAAGGATCCTCTCCTGGGTTGATCATACTGGACTCATCATGTTCTTCCTTAGTCACGAAAATCCCTGACACTTCTTCATCAAGACAATGGATGGACTCTTCAGGAATTTCAGGTTCATCTTCTTCATCTACTAAATTTTGCTGGAAAGGAGGTCTTACTGGAGGATCTGGTTGTTGATTTCTATTTTCTATTGGTCTTTGCTGATTTTGAGGCCTTCTGAACTGAGAATTACTAAACTGAGGTTCTTGCTACGCTGGAGGAGCAGAGGTATTCCCAAGATCCAACCGATCCATCAGTTTTTCCATGGTCTTCATCATTGTTTCAAACTTATCTTATGGAGTGGATGTAGAGGGTTTCTCTTCTTCTTTCAGTTTAGCTTTTGCCATCTTTGATTTCTTAGTAGAAATCATATTTACTTCCACTTTAATTGCATCATTTTGCATGTCAGCAAGAGTAGCAGAATCCCTTTCTCTGAGTAACAAGGAGAAATAAGAATCAAATGCTTCAGCATATCTCAATTGTGCCAAGGTCCCAGGAGGTTTCAAATGGGCTGGGATGGAATTGTATATTTTATTAAACCTCTTGGAGAAGTTTTGGACATTTTCATCAGGAGCTCTTCTAAGATTGTTGTATTCAGTAAGAGCTTAGACAGGATTAGTTCTGTTTCCCCATTTCCTTAGAAAACTATCTTCAAACTCTACCCAATTGTGAATGCTTCCAGCTCTAAGAGCCTTAAACCATTTTCTAACCTCTCCAATGAAAGTTTATGCAAACAATCTTAGCTTTACATCCTCGTCATCAACTTCCTCTCTGTCAGCAAAATCTTTGAATCTATCTACATGTTCTTCTATTGTAATGTCTTCATCTCCACACCATGTTGGAATTCTAGCAGCATATTTGCTAGGAAGGTCATGTAAAACAATAGGGAGAGCTAGTGGAGCATATCTAGTAGGTACGGCCATAATGAATGGAGGAGCAGTGATGACAGGTACTGTATGAACAGTGGAACTAGAACTGTTGTGAGGTGGATTTTCTAGTGTCTAAGAACTACTAGGACTAGGAGAGGCAAAAGATAAAGTGCTGATACGAAAAGGAGTATTTGGACTTTGTAAACCACTGACAAATGTACTCCAATTTAGAAGGGGTAGACCTGTTTTAAATTTGAGTAAAACTTCAAAAGGATCAAGCTCTTTGAGTGTGTTTAAATGTTCCTCTTCTAACAACAATTCTGAAGTAACAACCTCCCGAAATTCTTCCTTATCTTTTTGTGATACTAAGGATGAAGTATCAATACCTATATTTTGTAAATCTAAAATAATTCCAATAAGCTCTTCTTCGTTTTCAGACCTCAACAACACTTCATGAATCTTATCATCAACAATTTTATCCTCAGGACTTCTTTAAAATTCAGAGAGCAAAGATTTTGAAAAAGATGGAGTACCTGGTGCTTTAGTAAATCTTTGTCTGCTCCTTGAAATGGTGTTTGGATTGTCCGTAAGAGTAGGTGGATCTGGGTCAGGATTTCTCCGTGTATATCTCCCTCTCGAAGCCACCTTTTAAACTTTGAAATTTAATGGAGTCACCAAGGTAGATTGCAGCCTCAAAAAGTCTTCTGAGCTCCTGCTACCTTGAGAAGTTTAGTCTCTTGTTTTCGGGAATGAATAATCTTCAGACTCCCGACAGACACACCAAAATGTTATCTCAAAATCAGGCCTTGGAAAGTTGCAGACTAGGAAGACTTCAAGTAACTGTTTCAAACCAATCTTTTAGCTAAGGCTTAGCCTCCTTAGCTTGAGAGGGCTCTATCAAGGGATTGAAGGTTTTTTGATTATGATAAAGATGGCTAACTCTTTGTGAAACAAATATAAATGAAAATGGTGGAAACAATATTAACAAGTATCCATTGGGCTTATGGAGTCAATGTGATCTAGCATTAACAGTAGGATTGGCTTTGCATAAAAGTCAAGGCATTCAGATTTCAATATAGGTAGAGCACACCAAACACAAAGAAGACAGTCAACAAGTATATGAAGGAAATTAGAACAATGCAAGTGATTTCTAAGTAATCAAACACTCATAACACTGTAGATAATCATGAAAAGACAACAAAAGAAACTCATACATTGAAGTCTATATGATTCTTGAGAAGCATAATCCAGTACTGTATTACCAGAAAAACAAAGTCTTTACATAGGCCAAATATCAGAGTTTTTTCACATAAATTTCCAACCCCAGTTACATTGCTCTTTCTCCTATATATAGAGCTCTTCTACTTAGTTGAGATTACTCCTCCAGCATGAGGGGAACTCGAATTATACTTCTAATGACACCTATTCAACTTTTAACTGCCTATTAAATGTAATAATTTGCAACTAGACTTTCTAGAAATCTAAATCAAATAGGAGTCCAACTCCATATTATGCTAATAATAGCCTTAATTACAATCATCCTCATTCTTTGACATGTGGTCCCTTTTTGGTTTGGCTGTAGTGGATGTTTTAAAACTCCATACTAGTCTTCAATGTCACATCTTTTCCATTTCTCCTGAAACATAGGAAACTACCCCCGTTTATCGGCCTTAGGTTTGCCTAAAAAATGTTTGAATCCAAAGAACCATGCCTTTCATCTTTGATTATCCGATATATGTATCAGATTGCCACATCCTTGATGTGCTGTCAACCTCTTTTATGTGTAAAGGCAATTTTTTTTTTCAAACTGTCGGACATATCTTGGACTGTAGTAGATGTGCTCACTTTATGATAAAAAGTTTAGAGTTGAATTTGAATACATGTTTCTTCCACCTGTCTTGGCCTTGTTAAAAGTTGATAGCTTGAGATGATCCCTTGAAGACACTCCCTTTTCAAAATTTCTGCTTATATTTCAAAATCTGTTGACTGAGATTAGACTGTGTAGCTTCAGCAGTTTCGTAGCGCGCTACGAAATTGCTGAGCGTTAGTCATCATCTTCAGTAGTTTCGTAGCACGCTACGAAAATGCTGTGTTATTCCAAAAACACAGTTTTCTTTGACTAACTCAACCAAAATCTTGTTGTTTTGAGCCTTTTGCCACTTAGATGTTCTTTCAATTTCTCCAAGGCCTTTCAAAACTGAATAGAAATGTATGATTCTTCAAAAAGATTATACCAAGCAAAACCATCAAAATTTGAAACAGAGCCTTACTTGAGATTTCTTTTAAAGAGATTCTTTCAGTTGGGCTAACTATATCTTCAAGTCTTCAATTTGTTTCTTCATGACCTTGATCCCGGATCTGAGGTTTGTATTGACCTTTCGAATAAATTCAGCTTCCTTTATTGCAGACACAGTCCAGCTATGGAATTGAACATTAAAATCAACCACCTCAGGAATTTTGAAATGTTTGGTCCTCCCACCGAGCTTGCATTTGATTAGAATAAGCCTCCTTAATTGCAAATTTCCTGGCAACTTTTTTGAGTCTAGCAATTTCAAAGTTAGCCAATTCCAGTCTTTTTTTCAAGTTTTCCATATTATCTTCTTCTTGAATGGCAACTATTTTTCCTTTATCCTTTCTTTCATGAGGCTGTGTCACTTCCCCTGTTTCATCTGCATTTGGCGGTACCTCTTGTATTTGTTTAAACTTCCTCGTAATGGGTCTCCTGGGCTGGAATACAAATTGATCAACCTGATCATCAAACTTTAATTTCTTTGAGGCTTTGACTCTCTTAGCTTTGTCTTTTCCTATCTCTATCAAATCTACTTGCACTAGTGGAGGTTCTTCAATGTCAATGGCTTGCAATAAGTCATTTAAGTCTCCTTTTGAAACAGGGGTCTCTTCAATAGTCACTGACTTACCCTTCTCCTTAGCTACCTAGCTCCTAGTCCTTCTTCTTTGAACTCCTTCACCTGTGCTTGATTGATGTGCTCTTTCTTTAACCTGAGTTTTCTCTGTAAGAGATTGCTGGGGTGTATCCTGAATAGCCAGTGGCTTGATGGACTCTCTTACTTGTTTCCTTGCTTTCAATTTTGAAAACCTCTTAGATCTTGTCTCTGTCTAATGACCAGTTGTTGTTGGAAGTTTTTTTGCAGCTTGAGGGCTGAGACCAGTCTCATTCTATCACTTAAGAATTTTAATACCAAAATGTCTCATATTAGTTAATGGTAAAAGTCGGTGCTAGTCTAATTTTGATGCTTGTTGCCTTAGAGTCTGAGTCTTAGGAGTCTTAGAGTCAAATATACATTCTCATTCATCACTAGACATTCTCATTCATCATCGGTCTAATCGCCATGTGTCAGTTTTGTTTAAAAAGTTACTATGTGCCACAAAGCCCTTTAGGTAATTTCGTAGTGCATGTAACCCTTTTGAAGTGATTTCGCAGCGCAACTGTTTTAGGTGATTTCGCAGCGCGATATGTTTTAGGTGATTTCACAGCGCATAATTCAAAATTTAAATTGACTGCGCTACGGAATCGGGGATTCGTGCATTCCGCAGTGAATCTTTCCTAAATGTCAAATCTGTCAAGTTAAGCTATAGTTACGTCATTCATTGTCAGTTTATGCACTCCCCATATCATATCCAACCGCTTATCTCCATCATTGCCTCTGCTAGGTACATTGATACACACAGATTGATAGTTTCAAGAAAATCTAGATACGTATAGTCTTAATGATGATTGTATTCGTTGCATGAGAAATAAGTATGCAAGATTTCAATTTAGAAACATTTTTATCAAGCGAGGTAGTCATTCAAGCGAGGCAGAGATTGGAGTTTGAGCAGCGCTAGCATTTCCAACCTCCATTACACTGAACATTCATGGAGGGATCAACAGAAAGGAAAGATCACAGATCAGACAAATGTTTGAGAAATGAGCCTGAAGGTTTAGACATAACCTTGAAGAACAAAGAAGTCGAGCACGATTTTAAACAAGCCGGATGTTGGAACTTTTGCAAGAAACTCCAGGGAGGTCATGCACAAGTTACCAAGGAGTTTGCCTTGAATTTCACAGGACTAAACTCAAAGGTTGGTATGCTGGAATTGCAGGTTTCACTAGACATGATTTCCACAGTTACAGAGATTCCAAGGGGCCAAGAAAGTTGGTTTAAGAATTTTAAATTTGATATGAATCCATGCAAAGAGTTTCTAAAGCAATAATTCATTGATTCGGACTTAAACAAGTCTGTTCCTAGAATTTATGTGAAAGAGTCACATGCCAATCTGCTTACTTGTATACAGAAGTACCTAACCTGTGAATGAATATACAATAAAGCATATTCATACCATTTTAAACTTCTATTGCATTTCACAGGTAAGGCATCCATTGATCTACATTTTTACTTATTCCGTAGCTTAAGTAAAATGTGTGATAAGGTACAGTTAAAGAAAGAATCCTGTGAGACTTCATTGTTCCATCATGTCTTGGTTAAATTGATAGTTCTGCATGAGCTCCAGAGGGTAGGTAGGGACTGGCACACATTTCTATTCATGTCTGGTTTAAAGAATGAGACTGGTCTCAACCCTCAAGCTGCAAAAAATCTTCCAATAACAACTGGTCATCCGACAGAGACAAGATCTAAGATGTTTTCAATATTGAGAGCAAGGAAACAAGTAAGAGAGTCCATCAAGCCACTGACTATTCAGGATACACCCTAGAAATCTCTTATAGAGAAACCTCAGGTTAAAGAAAGAGCACATGAATCAAGCACAGGTGAAGGATTTCAAAGAAGAAGGAATAGGAGCCAAGTAGCTAAGGAGAAGGGTAAGTTAGTGACTATTGAAGAGACCCCTGTTTCAAAAGGACACTTAAATGACTTATTGCAAGTCATTGACATTGAAGAATCTCCACTAGTGCTAGTAGATTTGATAGAGACAGGAAAAGACAAAGCTAAGAGAGTCAAAGCCTCAAAGAAATCAAAGTTTGATGATCAGGTTGATCAATTTGTATTACAGCCCAGGAGACCCATTACAAGGAAGTTTAAACAAATATAAGAGGTACAACCAAATGTAGATGAAACAGGGGAAGTGACACAACCTCATGAAAGAAAGGATAAAGGCAAAACAGTTGCCATTCAAGAAGAAGATAATATGGAAAACTTGAAAAAAAGATTGGAATTGGCTAACTTTGAAATTGCTAGAATAAAAAAAGCTACCAGGAAATTTGCAATTAAGGAGGCTTATTTTAATCAAATGCAAGCTCGATGGGAGGACCAAACATTTCAAATTCCTGAGGTGGTTGATTTTAATGTTCAATTCCGTAGCTGGACTATACCTACAATAAAGGAAGCTAAATTTATTCTAAAGGTCAATACAAACCTCAGATCTGGGATCAAGGTCATGAAGAAACAAATTGAAGACTTGAAGATACAGTTAGCCCAGCTGAAAGAATCTCTTTAAAAGAAATCTCAAGTAAGGCTCTGTTTCAAATTTTGATCGTTTTGCTTGGTATAATATTTTTGAAGAATCATACATTTCTATTCAGTTTTGAAAGGCCTTGGAGAAATTGAAAGAACATTTAAGTGGAAAAAGGCTCAAAACAACAAGATTTTGGTTGAGTTAGTCAAAGAAAACTGTGTTTTTTGGAATAACACAGCAGTTTCGTAGCGCGCTACGAAACTGCTGAAGCTACACAGTCTAATCTCAGTCAACAGATTTTGAAATATAAGCAGAAATTTTGAAAATGGAGTGTCTTCAAGGGATCATCTCAAGCTATCAACTTTTAACAAGGCCAAGACAGGTGGAAGAAACATGTATTCAAATTCAACTCTAAACTTTTTATCATAAAGTGAGCACATCTACTACAGTCCAAGATATGTCCGATAGTTTGAAAAAAGTATTTTCCTTTACACATAAAAGAGGTTGACAACACATCAAGGACATGACAATCTGATACATATATCAGATAATCAAATATGAAATGCATGGTTCTTTGGATTCGAACATTTTTGAGGCAAACCTAAGGCCGATAAACATGGGTAGTTTCCTATGTTTCAGGAGAAATGAAAAAGATGTGACATTGAAGACTAGTATGGAGTTTTAAAACATCCACTACAGCCAAACCAAAAAGGGACCACATGTCAAAGAATGAGGATGATTGTAATAAAGGCTATTATTAGCATAATATGGAGTTGGACTCCTATTTGATTTAGATTTCTAGAAAGTCTAGTTGCAGTTTATTACATTTAATAGGCAGTTAAAAGTTGAATAGGTGTCATTAGAAGTAGAATTCGAGTTCCCCTCATGCTGGAGGAGGAATCTCAACTAAGTAGAAGAGCTCTATATATAGGAGAAAGAGAAATGTAATTGGGGTTGGAAATTTATGTGAAAAAGCTCTAATATTTGGCCTATGTAAAGACTTTGTTTTTCTGGTAATACAGTACTGGCTTATGCTTCTCAAGAATCATATAGACTTCAATGTATGAGTTTCTTTTGTTGTCTTTTCATGATTATCTACAGTGTTATGAGTGTTTGATTCCTTAGAAATCACTTGCAGTGTTCTAATTTCCTTCATATACTCGTTGATTGTCTTCTTTGTGTTTGGTGTGCTCTACCTATATTGAAATCTGAATGCCTTGACTTTTATGCAAAGCCAATCCTACTGTTAATACTAGATCACATATGACTCCATAAGCCCAATGGATACCTGTTAATATTGTTTCCACCATTTTCATTTATATTTGTTTCACAAAGAGTTAGCCATCTTTATCATAATAAAAAAACCTTTAATCCCTTGAGAGAGCCCTCTCAGGCTAAGGAGGCTAAGCCTTAGCTAAAAGATTGGTTTGAAACAATTACTTGAAGTCTTCCTGGTCTGCAGTCTTCCAGGGACTGATTTTGAGATAAACTGTTATCACTTAAGAATTTTAATACCAGAATGTCTCATATTAGTTTATGGTAAAAGTCAGTGCTAGTCTAAGTTTGATGCTTGTTGCCTTAGAGTCTGAGTCTTAGGAGTCTTAGAGTCAAATATACATTCTCATTCATCACTGGACATTCTCATTCATCACCAGTCTAATCGCCATGTGTCAGTTTTGTTTAAAAAGTTACTATGTGCCACAAGGCCCTTTAGGTGATTTCGTAGCGCATGTAACCCTTTTGAAGTGATTTCGCAGTGCAACAGTTTTAGGTGATTTCGCAGCGCGATATGTTTTAGGTGATTTCGCAGCGCATAATTCAAAATTTAAACTGATTGCGCTATGAAATTAGGGATTCATGCATTCTGCAGCGAATCTTCCCTAAATGTCAAATCTTTCAAGTTAAGCTATAGTTGCGTCATTCATTGTCAGTTTATGCACTCCCAATATCATATCCAACCGCTTATCTCCATCATTGCCTCCGCTAGGTACATTGATACACACGGATTGAAAGCTTCAAGAAAATATAGATATGTACAGTCTTAATGATGATTGTATTCGTTGCATGAGAAATAAGTATGCAAGATTTCAATTTAGAAACATTATTATCAAGCGAGGCAGTCATTCAAGTGAGGCAGTCATTCAAGTGAGGCAGAGATTGGTGTTTGAGCGGTGCTAGCATTTCCAACCTCCATTACACTGAACATTCATGGAGGGATCAGCAGAAAGGAAAGATCACAGATCACGCAAGTGTTTGAGAAATAAGCCTGAAGGTTTAGACATAACCTTGAAGAACAAAGAAGTCGAGCGTGCATTCAAACAAGCCGAATGTTGGAAATTTTGCAAGAAAGTCTAGGGAGGTCATGCACAAGTTACCAAGGCGTTTGCCCAGAATTTCACAGGACTAAACTCAAAGGTTGGTATGATGGAATTACAGGTTTCACCAGACATGATTTCCACAATTACAGAGATTCCAAGGGGCCAAGAAAGTTGGTTTAAGAATTTAAAATTTGATATGAATCCATGCAAAGGGTTTCTAAAGCAAGAATTCATTGATTCGGACTTAAACAAGTATGTTCCTAGAAGTTATGTGAAAGAGTCATATGCCAATCTGCTTACTTATATATAGAAGTACCTAACCTATGAAGGAAGATACACAGGGGTAGTTTCCTATGTTTCAGGAGAAATGGAAAAGATGTGACATTGAAGACTAGTATTGAGTTTTAAAACATCCACTACAGCCAAACCAAAAAGGGACCACATGTCAAAGAATGAGGATGATTGTAATTAAGGCTGTTATTAGCATAATATTTAGTTGGACTCCTATTTGATTTAGATTTCTAGAAAGTCTAGTTGCAGTTTATTACATTTAATAGGCAGTTAAAAGTTGAATACGTGTCATTAGAAGTAGAATTCGAGTTCCCCTCATGCTGGAGGAGGAATCTCAACTAAGTAGAAGAGATCTATATATAGGAGAAAGAGAAATGTAATTGGGGTTGGAAATTTATGTGAAAAAGCTCTAATATTTGGCCTATGTAAAGACTCTGTTTTTCTGGTAATACAGTACTGGATTATGCTTCTCAAGAATCATATAGAATTCAATGTATGAGTTTCTTTTGTTGTCTTTTCATGATTATCTATAGTGTTATGAGTGTTTGATTCCTTAGAAATCACTTGCAGTGTTCTAATTTCCTTCATATACTCGTTGACTGTCTTCTTTGTGTTTGGTGTGCTCTACCTATATTGAAATCTGAATGCCTTGACTTTTATGCAAAGCCAATCCTACTGTTAATACTAGATCACATATGACTCCATAAGCCCAATGGATACTTGTTAATATTATTTCCACCATTTTCATTCATATTTGCTTCACAAAGAGTTAGCCATCTTTATCATAATCAAAAAACCTTTAATCCCTTGAGAGAGCCCTCTCAGGCTAACGAGGCTAAGCCTTAGCTAAAAGATTGGTTTGAAACAGTTACTTGAAGTCTTCCTAGTCTGCAGCCTTCCAGGGCCTGATTTTGATATAACAGTTATGCTCATCAACCTTACCAAAGTTATTAGCATCAAATGCATTATGCTGGTATGCAAAGACCCACTGCTCAGGCGATACCATCCTATCCTGGGTATGCTTCACCGAACCTGAATCAACAGCTACCCTTCATGGAGACTTTAGAGTTACCAGATCTAAATCGGCTAACAAATGATCCAATTGCTTATGCCCCTTGGTGGCCACCGATTCCTCACAAACTTCCGTCAGATATTCCTAAATTTAATGGAAATCCAGGTGAAGACCCGTCGAATCATGTGATGACCTTTTATCTGTGGTGTTCATTTAACACTCTTAATGATGATTCAATTAGGCTTCACCATTTTCAGAGAACGTTAACTGGTCTGGCAACAAAATGGTACATTGAATTGCCAAGGGCTTCATTTGATAAATTCAGCACCCTAGCCACAACCTTTTTAACCCATTTTCAATTACCCATAAGGTACGAAATAGGAACAGAGTTTCTTACCAATTTCAAACAGACGGCAGCCACTCATATATCTAATCATATCCATGAGTGGTGGCGTCGTCTTAGAATGGTGAAAACATATGTTCCTGATCAACTGTTGGTTGAATGGTTTATTAAATCATTGTTACCTTCTATAACAGAAGATGTGACGAAGGGAGGGGTTGTCACTGAAGAGCAAGTTATTGCTCGTGCACAATATCTAGACTTGATTTATACTCAGTCTGGCATGCTCTATGACAAAATCCCTGATGCTCCTAGATCGGAAATTTCTGTTCCTCCTCCTCCTAAATCGAACAAGGACTCTCATTCCGGTGATGGTGTGAAAGGTACGACAAGTACGAAATCAAAAAAGGCTACAAACAAGAAAGCCCGTAAGATTTCTGGTCAAAATGCAAATGAGGAACTTCTTGCCTCGAAGGTTAATGCTATGTCAACTGACAAGGGCAAACAACTGAAGCAACCAGGGGACAAGAAGAAAAAGAAAGGGAGAAAGAAGAAGCAGGATGAGTCGTCTCCTGAAAAATCTTCTGCAAACCCTTCTGGGCAAAGGAAACCCCCTGCGGGGTGTCAGATATGCGATGAGGATCATCAGACGAGAGATTGTCCACATAAAGCTTAAGTTAAGAAACTTTTTAAGAGTTCAGAAACCTCATCGGTATTAACTAGTCTGTTTCCAAATCTAGGAACCAATCTCGTTGCTAGTGACAATGCTTCCCCATCCCAAGTGCTCATGTTGTCCATTTCGAAACAGTATAGTGATGCTTTGATATTGACAAGGAATAAAGATTACGAGAATCCACAGCTGTCAAACAAAAAGGCTACTGATCAACTTAGTAGTTCGACAACAACTTCGACCGAAGTTGTGACACCCATCATTCCTGAGCTAACGATAAAGCTGCCAAAGGGAGTAGTACACAAATCAACATTTAATCCTCGTGCCAAAGTAGCACAGAATTATAATATAGTAGAGGACCTAGCCCAATCGCCGTCCGCTATGTCGACACTTGAGGTACTGCAAAATTTCCCCTCCCAAAAGCAGGCTCTATTATTAGCAATAGGTGGGATTGACCCAACAGATTCCAACCTTGTGGCCTTTAATCATAATGGATATGACCCTTAGTTACCAGCTCAACTTTATTTCCTTATTCAAGTGAAATCCTCAACAAAACTGTTCATCGAATGATTATTGATGAGGGAGCATCTACATTTATTATTTCGATGAGTTGCTAGAAAACTATGGGCTCACCACCCTTGTCGCGATCATCAACGACGTTGAAAGCATTTGATGGACGAGCATACACTCCATTCAGGATTTTAAGTAACTTGCAAGTCGAAATGGGGGGCAATACAGTAGAAATTGATGTTGAAGTTATCGATGGAAACCTTGATTACAACATCCTACTGGGAAGGCCTTGGATTTATGTTATGGCTGCTGTTGTGTCGACTTACTTCAGAAAGATTGCATTTCCTTTCCAAGGAGGAATTACAATCGTCAACCAACAAACGTTTCTCCCCAATAGTTCACAAGTTACGGGAAGCATTCCGATGATCCACGGAAGCTCTCAGTCACTTCAAAATATCGGAGTAGGCCTACTAAAAGACTCTACATTGATGGGTACTTTTGCCCTACCGCCTCCAAACAATCTAGTGGAAGTGGCCACGCTGGGAACTTTCAATATGATATCTTCTAGATTCAGAAAATTCTTGAACATTTTGACAGCATGGATCATCGCCATTTTAGAAATATTGTAGCAATATATTTTCTTGGCCTGGGCGGAAAACCTAAATCAACGCTCATCGAGTGTTTGGATAGATAGGTCTAAGGAATATGGTATCTCTTCAAATCCTTGGTCGGATGTACATTCTATAGAAAAAGGAATCATTCAGTCAATGATGATAGGAGAGGCACCATGGGAAGATCACCACCATCGTTCCCATCTTCCAGATTACCATGAAGATTATTCCAGCGACCTTAATCATCCTTCAGATTTTGATTTTCTATCAAATACTGTAAATACGGTGGATTATGAGGATAGTTCTTTTACTGTGTCAACCTCATTAAAAAATGAAACAACTCCCTTTCTAAATCCAATTCTAGTCTTTCAAATATCTCGAAGGTAAACCTTCATTCCAACCATCGTGTTGAATGCAATGAAGGTTGGGGGCATGCACCTCGATTTGCGTTATTTTGCTGGGGGCATGCGAACTTATAACAAGCATAGTTTTTCATTTCAAGCTTGTGTAAACATGAAACTGAATCTGAGCATATGTTGTCGCATGGTTCAAGCTCATTAAAAAATAAACCAGGCCACGGGTAGTGTTACCGCAGGGTTCAAGCTCGTTAAAAAATAAACCCACCACGAGCAGTTTTTATGCGAAGTTCAAGCTCGTTAAAAATTAAACCGAAGCAATGAGCAAATGTTTCCCCAGAGTTTAAGCTCACTAAAAAAGGAACCAACCTCCGGTAAATAACCATTGAGAATGCATTATCATCAGCTTTTGAGCTCTGGTCGTGTTCCTGCCCTCACCTCCACTTTGTTTTAGCCAATCATATGCCTCCATTTGATTGTTTACCCTTTTAAGGAACAACTGCGAAGAGTGATTCAGTTAGCCATGCTTGTGACACTTCTATGATTGGAAAATTCCAAACCTTACCTAGAATTAGCAGCTACCCGAATATATCGCTCCTCAAAGATGAGTCTCCTTTAAGCTCTTTTCACCTGACTCATAAAATATGAAAAGATTGCCGAGCAGTTGGCCTCTCTGGCTGGTTAAAGCTACCAGGAGTGTTATCCCTCCTCTATATTTTAATCTTTTTGGACCTGAGGGATTATTACACAAAAATATCGAGCGCTTCTCTTGTTGGGCTCGTTAAAACTATTGAAAATTCATCCCTTTCATATTATTTTATACTTTTTCAGACTTAAGGGATTATATGGCGAAAAAGGATTACCGAAGTTTTCTTTCTGTCCCTTTTCAGACTCTCTAAAAATGAAAAAGGACCGAGTTGTCTTTGTTGTTAAACTCGTTAAAAAAAATAGCGACAAACTTGTCCATGTAGATAAGAACGAGTTTCACTATCGCTAGGCTTGTTAAAACATAGCGACGGGTTCGCCCGAAGGACAAATTATAGAACAATCATATGTTATCCTCCTCAAGCTTGATAAAAATAAAGAGGTACTGGTCAGCAATGACTGGGGAAAAATTGGGAAGAAAACTTGAAGAAACTTTATTGGTAGCGAGTCGCTCTTGAACATGACACTTTCACTGCATCACCATGATTGAGTCGAGTTGGGTTATTCCGTTCACTGGTCATATTACCATTGGTCCACCGTACCATCCATATTTGGGGTTAATGCTACCAATCCATTTCAGTGTCATCGATATGTTCAAGAGAAGTCGATCAGAGAATTCACAAACCATCTTGTGTCTCATCCGCTACAATACCTTCACGCTCCATCCTTTCATGACCACCACCCTGAACCCTGTATCGTCATATCATTTTCACCTCCAAAATCATTTACTCTGTTCTGTGTTGTAGATGTGGGATTATTAAGGCCCTCCTACGATGGGTTACTTCTTGTTGACGATAGCTCATTATCCAAGAAGTCAACCTAGGAACAACCCTTTCAGTGCTTTGAAGCTTGCATGCCTCAATGGCAAGTTTCTCACTTTCGGTGACAGGTTTTCATCAATGGCCTTTGACCAAAAGATTTTGCGTGGTGTTCGACGCCAAGTCCCTTTTTCACAACACGCGAATTGTCTGTAGTACCTTGAGGGTCATCAACATTATCGGTGATTCCTCTCGCGCCTGTTAACAACTTACATCATTGGTTGGTAATCAGGCGATGTCTTTCCATGTTCGACTCTAGAAATTTTTTCATGTGGATCGAATTGTAATTCAAACGTAGATTGGACAAGTTTGAAGACCTCGGATCTAGTTTTATCCATCCGGGTTGTGATATATTCAGGAAAATAAAGACATCAAATGTACATCATCGCTACACAGATGATCATCCAAATCAAAGGATGATGGCTCTACCAGAATCATCAGTCTGTCACACAGACGGTTATCTGTCCTATGTACATGAAAATGAATTTATAAAGCTGAGCATGGGAATGCCCGCCTCAGCTAGATCATGAAAATGTTATGAAGATAATGTATTGTATTGTATCTTATTACAGGTTGCCTTCTAGTTCGAAAGAACCTCGGATCCTCATGATAAAGCATTTCACCCGACATCAAAGATCTATGACCTCATGCTTTAGGGGGAAACTGTTATAGAAATATTTGGGCACTGCAACCCCAATCACATATGTCCATAAACCAAGGGCTTCTGATTCCCTAAAAGTGTTGTTTCATGCCCTAAAGAAACAAGGTCAGCTGATTACATCATCTCCCATAAGTTCTCCACAGAAAACTGCTCAGAACTGGTCAAAATTGGATCATCTCACTTGCTCCATGGTCAGGGTGCGATGCATCACACCTACTACACATGGGAGGTACGATGCATACTAAAAATTCCTTCTATAGGGTGTGATGAGTGAGAATAGACAAGTGGCAGAGACAGTTTGCTAAGTGGATGATCAAGGAATCTTCTAGAAACTTCTCATATGACACTTGCCTCTCAGAATTCGCCCAAGGATGAGTAAGAGATCATTGAAATCTCCAAGTGGAGCCAAGAACTATCAGTGGAATGAAACTAATAAAAAATCTAGAGCTGACTCACACCTCTGCAAATATCTATATATGGATCCCTCATCCCAAAGATCCAGAGGTTGAAGGCTGGAATCTTGTATCTTATAAGGAAGTGTTGTTGGTTTCCTGGTGAAATATCATAGTGTTGGGTGATTTAAGCTTTTCATGAGGTGAAGAAGGGCTTTCACACTGGGAGGATGACGCTGGGTCAGATCAATGGGTTGTAATCCTCTCTTCTAACCTCTATATCAATAAAGCTATTCGAGTTTTCCTCCACATTCTTGTATGTAAGCTGATATATGCATGCATGTGGTCAATATATATCTAGTCCTATATTGTTTATGGCTGTAGATCTCTGTACTTTGAAGGTATTATGCTGTCTTGAATTTACAGGTACTCTTTGAAGCAGAGTGGTCAAGGGAAGAGTGGAAAACATATGTCAAAGAGGAGAAGGAACAAGCGGAGAACCAAGCGAAAGATCAAGGTTGGTATTCTTTGCTCCTCTCCTATCTACTTCTCATAAAGGAAAGCAAAACTAACTTTAATTTGTTTGTTTCTAAGATAGCTACCCGTCTTAGTGGGACTAGCAGCTCTGCATAGGCACTAGATTTCCTGATAACATGCCCGCATCAGGTAGGGTTTTAACCAACTCTTGACTTTGCCTTGCAAAGAAAGAGAAAAAGCCTAACACTGACATCCTATTCATCAACTTCAAAAAGATCAAGAAAAGACTCAAAATTCAATACATGTCTCTCAGCAGTGATGTTGTCACATTCACCATCAAATCTTGGTAGATATAGGTCATGATTTTTAGGGAAAGCATGGGATATAGGAGGTAAAATCATAGGCTTGTATCAATCTGGAATTTTACAAGGTATAGGGGTATGTACAGAAGGTATAGAACTAGTCTTGGTCTCTTGAGGGTCATCAGTTTGAAGACGGTCATCACAATATTCAGAAGAAAGGTCTTGATCAAGCTCAAAGACATGAAAATCTTTGGTATTCACGATATTCAAAGGGAAAGGATCAAATGCAGGACGAGGATCTTTTCTCAAATACAATATACTTTGCAAAGCCTTCTTGATATTCCTAGGAAAAGAGAAGAAATAATTTATAACAAAGAACAAAATGTCTTGGATGAAATTCCAACTTGAATACCTAATCTTTCCATATTGTCCTTTCATGTTTTTGCTGGTCAGGTTCATCCTCCAATGGAGTCTTTTGATCTGATCTCAAAAATGATTTGGAATCGCTAGGTGAATGATTTCAGACTTTTCGGTGTCTAATCATTGTTGACCATCAAAAACCAGATCTGAACTTGATACATGTTACTGGGGCAATTTGCAAGTCAGATGTTCAGCTTATAAGACTAGATCGGAGGTTGGCTGAAGCAACTTTTATCTACTTATGCACTCACAAACCAATGTGCAGTTCGAAGGCTTCCTGGCATAACTTTAGGCTCCGTCTGTATTTTATAAAGCAAGAACACTAACAAACAAATAAGCTTTTCTTCCCCAGCATGGTCGCCAATATTTTAGTGCCTAAATCTACCTGAGGCTGAGAAAGGTAGAATCTAGGGCAACATCGAACCACGCTTAACCTAGTAGCTAGCCCTACCAGGTTGGGAGAGGGCTCTCTCCTTGTCAATCTCAGGAAAATATAGCCAATATACCTTGAGATGACTAATGTAAAGACTAATTTTAGGCTAGGTATATTCTCAAAGGAGTTTGATTGAATTTAATTTTGGTTTGCTGGCTCAAGTGTGAAATGCAAATTTGGGTCCAAGGAATGGATACAGTCTTGCAGAGGTTTTTGTGGGGTGAGGTAGGCAAATGGTTTAGTACTTTGAAATAAGTGAGATGGAGAGTCTTGAGACCAGTGAGGAGTTCAATAGGGCATGAAAGTCTTAGGGATCCTCTTCAAGCAGCTGAAAACATAAATAGCTAAACAAAACCCTAGGTAGAGCACCGCAACATCAATGAATTCTACCTTTATCCTTGTTTCATTTAGTTAAGCTGAAAAAAAAGAGATGATGGCATACAAAAACACATGTAACTTACATTACAGAAGAAAAAAACAATACCAAATCAAGTTTCCAAAAGAATCCCACAAAATGCTGCAAACCCTGGTCTACTCCTTTGCCACACTGTAGAGATGAATGTACAATAATGCTCAAAGCATTCACAAGAGTCAAACATTTTTAAATGACTGAAAAACTACTATATAGGCAACAAACAAATCATGCTAGGCTTTAGGGGTTGAATTCATGATTTTAGGAACTTTTTCAACAAGATCTAAACTAAGAACTGAAAGTAGGCAGTGGAACAACTTGCCTCTAAAACCTAGGAAACTGATTCATTCAGTTTCAAACTACCTTTTCATGATGTATCTACCTCCCTGAGTGAAATTTGAGCATATTTAAATTAAATTCCATAAATTTACATTAAATTACATCATGAATTTTACTATGAGAGAGAGAAAAGTCAAATTGGGAAGAAACTAGGCGAAAAACAGAGTTTTGGGCAAAAAAGTCAATTTTCCATCCTGTGCACTGCGCCTCTGTCCCTATGCGTAGCACTTTTTTTCATCTGATTTTGGAGGCCTACCTGTGCACCAAATTTTCTCCAAGTGGACTTTTTGGAAATTTCTATCTGTCTACTTTCCATAACAGGTGGAATTTATGAATTTAGTGTCCATTTTCCCCTCCAAAAGTGAGTTCTCCCAACACTGCTTCCTGTATGACCAACAAGGGGCAGAAAGGGCATTTTTGAGGTGTTTTTGACCCTTTTGGAAGCTCAAAGCTTGACAAAATTTCTTGGCCATTTGTGGGCATACATATTTTTTCTTGAATAATTCAAAAATTTTGAGTTTTCCTCCAAAGGAGGTCCCTAGAAAAAGCGCGAGCTAGGTGGTGCGGCGTATTAGGTAGAAAAACCCGTGTTAAAAATTTCTACGCGTAGCACATTTTTTCAGACTAGTTTTGAGGGCCTTCTCGGTGTCCAAATTGGGTGCACGATAGCTAGTTGGAAATATTATTGAGTATAATTTCCAACCCAATTTGAATTTTTTAGTTTGGAGTTCATTTTCCCTATCAAAAGTAAAATCTCCCAAGACTGGTCAAAATGTGCAAAATGAGGCTGCCTAAAGGCAGAGTGCTATTGCAGTCAACTTATGAAGGTCTTCCTCAACCCCAAATTGAGCTCATGATAGCTCATTGGAAATCTATTTGTGTCTAGTTATCATTTGCTCATCAAGCAAGTCATTTGGCCTATAAAGCTAGGAGAAATATTGATTTTTCCCAAGGTCACTTTAGAGGTGCATCAATTCTCCTGAGGCAATTGTATTTTTGACATTTCTCTAAAACCATGACACCTGTGTAAAAAGTGAAGTAGGATTTTTCCTTGGCCTATTTTGGACAAACAATTCTCTCAATTTTTCCAAATTCAACTTTCCTTGCTCAGAAACATCATTTGAGTAAAACCTACCCCGATGTGTGGAACAGAGGATTTGTCGAAATGAAGGGAAATGAAGGGATAAGGGGCTTCTAAATTCTTGAGAAAATTTTTGGAAGTAGGGAGGGATTTTAGGAAACACAGAAAAGTGGAATTTCAAAGATTTAGTGAGGGGAAGGGGTCCAAAAGGGCAAAACACAGGCCTAGCCTATAAAATTGCCAAATTGTAGCAAGAAACTAGGGTTTGTGGGAAATTGAAGAATTTAAGGGATATCAGTGATGGGAAGTGTTTAATAAGGTAAATTAAGGATAGGGGAAGGTGTATGAACATCACGATACAAGTTTTGCCAATGTTATAACCATCCAGGAGAAATTACCTTCAAAACCCTAGGAGAGGGAAATGAACCTTACCTAGGCACAACTGAAGCATGAACAAGGTGTAAAATGACCCATTGGAACCTGACATGATGATGAAAACCCTCTAAATGATGGTACATTCAGCTTAATGGTGACATGGACTGACATTTGGACAACTTTGAAAGGATTAAAAGCAAACCCTAGACCTAATACCTAGTGACCAAATTTTACTTAAAGACTCACTGAAATGACAAAATTTGATCTTGACACCTTAAAATCACTTTGTAAGAGCATTATTGATCACTGGAGGAAGGCTGCAAAGGCTGACACTAACAGTTGTGACCCATGTTCCTTTCTAGCTATATTAAAATTCTTATAAGTGTTGGCTTGTTAGGGCCTGACCCAGGTTCAGAGACGATTTAGCCAAACAAATCCTGGTACTACTGGCCCTTTTGGCAATAGCCCACGGAGCGCGGACTGAGGTTTCACCTGAAGTAGCATGGGAGGGTGTTAGAACCAGGTTTCTTCACCCTGGGGATGTCTGATGGGTTCCAAGTGGTCTATGATTTGACCCTTTGCACACGTCGCTACGCGCACTTATCAGTACCTCGTAGCTTGTGATGCTGTCTTCGTACAACCCTACTTGGGGGAAAAAATGTTATTACCCAAGTCCTTATTAGTAACCCGATAGTAGTTGATTAACTTAGCTTATCTGTATGCTTTCATTTATACTTAACAATATTCACAATTCATACAAATGCGCACAATAAATAAACTGTACAATTGCAATTGATATCAAACATGTAATAACACAAGAACAGATACACGAAATTCAGATAAAACTTCTCTTTATTATTCTTCCTCCTCGGTTACATACTCGACTCCGCCCTGTGCACTCAGCTACAGGGGTTCGTGCACTCAGCTACGGACTCTACTAGGCCTTTGTGCACTCAGCTGCAGAGCCTCTTCCTACTATAATGACCCAATATACTTAGAATCTTTCTCTTTGCTCGCTATCTTATTCTATCTACTAGATTCCATCCCTTCCTTTCTTTTTTTACAATTTAGAGCCTCACTCTATTTATACAATCCCATGGTCCTTCGACCATGGGTAGGCCTACACTGCATTGAAAACTTAGGGTGGACAACCCTATGACTCTAACATACAATTCATGGCCGCAATTCACAGAGCTTTACAATAATATTACTCAAAACTTGGGCTTTGAGCCCCAAACCATGATGTGGGGGGATTCCACGCCCAACAGGCCCCCAACACAAACATCGTGACTTGCCCTCAAGTCATTCTGTCAGTGTGATGATCTTGGTGTAGATTCCCTCCAGTTGGTCCTGAATGGTCTTGATGTCTACAACGCACTGAGCTGCTGCTTGCTGTACCTGCTGCATTCTCTCTTCTGAGACCTCTATTTCTGATGTGCTGCACTGCATCTGTGCATAACAATGTAAACTTTGAAACGGGAACTATAAACTCAAAACGGGAACTCTGGCCCAAAAACCCCAAAAAAACATCAAAAACAGTGCTAAAAACGAAAAGTGTGTATACTGGAACGATGTTTTTTTTTTAGGTGCCAATTTTGAACGTGTTTTAAAAATGGCGGTGACTACGAAATTTACTACGAAATTTTCGTGCAAAATATAGCTTCAAAACGAAATTGATGCTACTGGAATAACGCTTTTTTTTTTAGGGTCAATTTTCAAACGTTTTAAAAAATGCTAATAAAACCAATTTTTTATGTCTCAAACAAAGTTAATTTTTAAGGAAAAAAACACATTAATGTTTCTGGTAGAATATCATTTTTCTTTCCTAAGTATAAATTTAACATGTTTTCAACCACACCATGCTAGATACAAAAGAAATTGAAATTTTTTCAACTATAAAATTAAAAAACCATGACATTATGAACAAAGTATATCACTCAATGAAATCAAAAGTCTTTATTTGTATACTGAATAAAACAGACATTATATCTCTAATTTGATATTGCATTGTAGATATTTAAACAATAAAATTTATCATACTTAAGACATAATCCAACAACATAAAAATGCTTCATAACTTCTCATTTAACAACATATGGAAAACATTAATTTTATTTGAAGATATGATGCATACATCAGTTATATAATATGTCTTAAACAATTATTCAAAATCACTCATATTTTCTTGCACACCATCACAATTCACATCTTCAGATGAGTGACTGGATGCTGACGAAGATGTTCCATATTCTTCTCTTTCATCAACTAGTGCCCCATCTGAGTCCACATGCATGCCCAACATTCCAGGTTTCAAAAGTCTTCTAGATCTACGACTGGTTTCAGCAGACTCCCATGTCAACACTATTCCTTCTAGTAACAACCTTTTCAAAATCTCTATCGTCTTGAAGTGAAGAGTTCCTCTCTTTGTTAAATTGAAGTCATAAACAAGTATGTCAACATCCTCCAATTGTAATATGTCTGTGCGGAGGTGATTTATATTTGTACCCTTTCTTTTTCTTTTTCCACCATTTTTTTGTCAACTACCATCTCTGGCTTATACACACCATTGAATGGGTGTGTATTTGTGGCATACCAATGTACTTCAACACTTGTAATATCCTCATTTTCTGTAAAGACCTTTATAACTTTAGCAACCCAAAATGGATAGCCTTTGGGATCTCCATATGCTAGCACTGCAATCATGCAACCCTCCTTAATATCATGTACTGAATCCCTATAAAGGTCTTCCATGGCTTCACGTTGTGCACGAGATCTTCTGGAACCAATATACATCTCTCTTTCCATTGCCTGTGAAGAATTAATAATACCTTGAGTTTGTTGCTGTTCAACAATGTTTACTTCCCATGTTCGTCGACACATTTTGTGGCCAAATAAATGGATTTTTCAAAGGTATATTTTCATTGGTTGTTGTTGAAATGATATCACTTTGATTATTGAAAAATGACTCCCACCAAACTGAATCAGCAATGTCAAAGTACTCATATGTATATATAATATATTTTTTAATTTCTTCTAGGCAATTAGAATAATTTATATGTCTATTCTGTCTGTGTGCATTCTGAACTTCACCAACTGATTGTAATAACAATATTTTAGATGCAAATATTGGGCGATCTGGAATGAACTTCAAAAATTGCAAACCTGATGACAGTGCCCATTCTGTAGTAGTTGAAAACTTCTTGCCCCATATTAGTGTTTTCCCATCAATTTTTTTTATACGAAATTGATGTTGGAAGATAATATCATTAAGTTGTTCAATGCATTTCCCCTCACCATATGATCCTAGAATAAACCTTCGCATGTCAACAGTTTCTTCCAACACTTCAAAAGCAGGCTCTGGCATGTATGATTTCTTAATACATTCAATTAGTGATGGCAAGCTCCCAACTTCCTTCCTCCTTAATGTGACTGAAAAACGACTGAACATCTGATCAATATGGTCATGAGTGTGCCCAACAAGAAGGAAACCAACCTTTACCTTTTGAAAAACTCTCAATTCAACAAGCATGTCCAGATACCCAAAAACAACCTGATTTTTGTTTTCACGGCAAGTGTTGTCCAATTGTAGATACAAAACTTCAGGAAGATTACCAGACCAATGAGAAATCACATCATGAATTATGGTTATGGTCAGATTTGCATCATTATGAATATTTGGAGCTGTGAAGTACACCCTTGGCAACATTTTCCCATTGAAGACCATACAACCGACCAAGTGAAACTGAATAAAATTTTCCTCTTGTAGATTTTTGGGTGTGCAAACAAAATTTGGTAAAAGTGTTTTCTTCTGGTCCATACCATCAATTATCAAACCCAAATATTTATTTGGATTATCATAACACTTATTTCGATGCTTGTACAACTTCTTCCTTTCATTTGTTTGTTGTTCGCGATGCTCCTGAAGTTCTTTGACAATGAAATCTACACAACATAAAAGAAATTCATTAAGAAATATGTTTTCATAGTTGATGACTATGCAATTTTGAAAGTAAAAGTTATGAACACTTACCTCTTTCTGAGCCTTCACATTTGTCCCTTTTTGATTTAAGAGAAGCACATGTATTGCAAATCCCCATCCTTGTCTTCTTAGGAATACGAACATTATTGAATTCTTTCTTCCATATCTTCACAAAATATTGATATGTAATAAATTGGCCCTGTCCGTCAACACTTTCTGCATATTCTTTGTATAAGTTGTAGATTTCTCGTCTTGAAAAATTATCTGGAATATGTATTGTCTCTCTATTTGGCATACACTCTCCATGCTTTGGAAAGAAATCTTTCATCCATGACATTGCAGTATTTGATAATGGCCCAAACTGTCTTTTATGACGTACTTCTGAATAAAATGTGGGATCCTTTTCCAAATTTTCTTGAATTCTCGAGAGACGAAAATTCCCAATCGAATGAAACATTTTGAAATCTTTTCTACACATAAATAAAGTCCTAATATGATAATCATAACCTGAAAATGTAGATTGCATGCACCCAACTAAATATGAACTTTGTATGCTTTTAGTCATTGACAAATATCTCTTCCTGCTTTCTAGTGCAAATGTGAAATCCATATGTTTCAAGCAATTTTTTTTGGCAACATTCACTTGAAATGAGAGCGCTGATAGAACTTCTTCTCGTCAGATATTTTGCTCTACCCCTTGTATAACTAGAACAACTTGCATTGATACGAAAAGGTCTACTCCTACTCCTTGATACAATATTTCTTGGCAACATATCCATCATTGGATCATGATTTGTATAAGGATTTTCATCATCATTAAGAGGAATGTTATCCACACTATGATCAGTTCTGGTTTTCAAATATTGGCTTGGAGGATATTCTTCATCTTCCCCTTCTTCAGTGCTATTGTCATAGTCCTTAGAATTCAGACTGAATGGAAAATTTGACTCGATGTTTAATGGATATTCTTCCTCATGTGCATTGTCAGTGCTACTCTCATAGTCCATAGAATTAGGACTACGTT